>PVJH01016836.1:0-35340 GCA_004026705.1 Nesogale talazaci | reverse complement strand
GAGAGAACTGCATCCTGCCTCACCAAGTCTCAAGGATGACACTTCTGCTTTGAACAGCCAAGGCAGGCACAGAGAGGACTTTAGGGTCGGCCCCACCATGAGACATGATGTCCCCTCACTGACCCCCAGCAGTGCAAGGGACAGCACTGGAGACATGGTGTGATAATTGTGCCCAGTCTGACCCCTCTCCACCCAGGGCCAAAACATGAGAGGAGGGCAACAGGGCAACAAGGGTAGCAAAGCAACAAAGTCCCATAGGAATCCTATAAATAGACTTCAGTCTAGGAGGGCAGGGCTTGGCACCTCATCAAACTCATCAGAAAATATACATAAAGGTCAGCAGATAGACCTGGAACTAGTTATAGGCCCCTCCTTTCTTCTTTTTTTTCCATGTCTACTTATATAAGATAGGCAAGATAAATAATCCCAAGTTGAAAACAATGGGACTGAAGGTTTCAGGGGGTCAGAGGAGAGGGGGATGCAGCAGAGAGGGAGTGGGGAGCCAACAAACCCTGGGAAAAGGGAACAATAAGAGATGTAAAATTGATGTCAAGGAGGATGTAGATGGCCTGGTGGGGTTTGATCAAGTTCAATGCATGAGAGGAATTAATGAGGGCCAAATGGAAGTTAAACATGTTAGTGGAGCAGGAGAAAAGTAAATGGAAATGGAGGAAAGAGGTAGGAGGCAAAAGACATTAACGGAGGCATAAATAAAGGCATTTACATATGTAAATATACAATTTACATATACAATTTACATATGTAAAGATAGGTATATAGGTCTCTGTACATTCGTTTATATATTAAACATCAAGGTAGCAAACAGACCTTAGGCCTCTACTCAAATCCTTCCTCAACATAAGAACATTCTGCTCTAATAAGCTGGCATTCTGTGATGGTCACCTTCCTGAAAAGATCATTGAAGTCAAAATGGGTGCATAAGCAAATGCAAGGAAGAAAGCAGATGATGTTCAGTTATTAAAAGATTGAGCAGTTGTGGTCTTAAAGGTTTGAAGGGAAACAAACAGTCATCCAGCAGGGAGCAACAGCCCATGTGGAAGAAGCACACTAGTCTGTGTGCTCACGAGGTGTCAACAAGATCAGGTATCAGGCACCATAAGATTCAAAACAAATAATCATATTGATGTGAATGAGTAGGGGTAGGAGTGGAGATCCAAAGTCCATCTGTAGACAATGGGACATTCCCTCACAGAAGGGTCACAAGGAAGGAATGAGTAAACCAGGGTGCAATACAGCACCAAACAGCACCAACGAAACACAATAATCCTCTAGTTTTTTAGCGCCCCCCCCATCACAACCCCAGTTCTGCCTTACAAACCTGGCTAGACTGGGGCATATACGTTGGTACAGATAAGAGCTCTCAATCCAAGGCAGATAAACCCCTCAGAAAGAGTAATTGAAGTAGTAATACCATGATGATAGGGGGAAAGTGGGGGGAGAAGGGGGAAAAGAAGAACCAGTTGCAACGATAGACATATACTTCCCCCCAAATCCCCCTTTTGGGGGTACAAATAACAGAAAGGTGGGAGAAGGGAGACAGTGGACAGTGTTAGATTTGAAAATAATAATAATTTATAATTTATCAAGGAGTCATGAGGGTGCAGCAAGGGTTGCGAATGGAGGGGAAAAAGAAGACTCGATACCCAGAGCCCAAGTAGAAAATGTTTTGAAAATGATGAGGACAACATGTGTATATATCTGCTTGCTACAATTGATGTATGGATTATTATAAGAGCTGTAAGAGTCCCTGATAAAAAAAAGAAGAAAATGTTTTAAAATGAATGTTGACAGCAATTGTACGATTATGCTTGATCTAATTGAATTATGAATTGCTATGATATCTGTAAGAGCTCCTGATAAATTGATTAAAAATAAGTTTAAAAAGCCCTAAACACAATGCTTCTCAGAGGCAAGGATGGCAAGACTTCATTTGGAGATGGTAGGCGAGACCCATCTCTGGAGAAGGACATAATGCTTGATAAAGCAGAGTGGCAATAAAAAAGAGGAAGACCTACAAGCTTGTGGGACCATGAGATGTCAAAGGGATCAGTTATCAGATTTCAAGAACTAAAAATCATAAAATTGCATGCTCACCTTCCTGATATGATCGCTGGCGACAAATGTGTGCATACGCAAATGTGGTGAAGAAAGCTGATCAAAAGATATAGTGTCTGGGATCTTAACGGCTTGAAAGTAAACAAGTGACCATCCAGCTGAGAAGCAACAAAGCCCACATAGAAGAAGCACACCCGCCTGTGTGACCATGAGGTGTCGAAGGGATTTGGTGTCAGGCATCAAAGAACTAAAAATTATATCATTATAAATGAGGGGGAGTACAGACTGGGGATCCAAAGCCCATCAATAGGTGAAGCAACAGCTCCTTGCAGAGGGGTTGCAGGGAGGAGATGAGTCAGTCAAGGTACAGTGTAGTAACAATGACATATGCTACATCCCTCTATTCTCATATGCTTCCTCCCACCCACTAGCATGATCCCAATTCTACCATCCTAATCCGACTAGACCAGGGAATGTACACTGGAGTCAGAAACATGGGGAATTCAGGACAGATGATCCCTTCAGGAACAGTGGTGGGAGTAGTGATACTGGGAGAGTGGAGGAAGGGTAGAGTGGAAGTGGGGAACCCATTTCAGGGATCGATATATGACCTCCTGTCTAGAGTACGAACAGCAGGAAAATGGGCAAAGGAACACATCAGACAGTGTACCATATGTAAAAGTAATAACAATTTGCAAATTATTAAGGGTTCATGGGGGAGGAGAGAGGGGAGGGAGGGGAAGTATGGGGAGCTAATATTGGGAGTCTAAGTGGAGGGAGGATGTTTAGGGGGTGATGATGGCAACAGTTGTGCAAATGTGGTATGCATACAATTGACGTATGTATTGATCATGATGGGAGTTGTATGAGCCTCCAATAAAATGATTTATATATATATAAAAAAAGAGGAAGGCCCTTGATAAAATTGATTGACACAGTGACTTCAACAATGAGCTCCAACACAAGAACAATCATGAGGAGCTCAAACAGAAGAGAACTGGGCAGTGTTCTGTGGTACAGAGGGTCTCGATGAGTCAGAACCGACACCACGACACTCAACAAGGAGCAGGCATCCACTCAACAGTAGGCAACATCAACATAGACGGTACATTGCAGGCAGTGGGACCCAAGCCTTGTGAAGGGGTGCTTATTGCATGTATAGCCTCATTTGGGTCAAATATCAAATGGCTATCATCTGGGGATGATATCTGAAGCCTTTTCTAAGAAAGGCTGAACTAAATGGTTTTTCTACTCTCCTCTCACGAAGACTCGTGCCCCCCATCACCGCAGCCCTGCAGTTAGCCTGTAAGTCTGACTATGTGGGAAGGAAGGAAGATAAACAGAGGAAGGAGTGGGATCAAGGAGAGAGTTCACCACGTTCTTTTCTCTTTCCTGACATAGATAAGGATGTCAACAGGGTCAACTCAGTGGCTGTGGGTATCGTGGGCGTGGTGTCGTGGATTATGTATATACTTGTAGGGCTGCTAACCACAAGGTCCGGAACTCTAGACTTACCAGGCACACCTCAGGAGAAAGTTGATATTTTCCTTTCTCAGAAATAGTTAAAGTTTTGTAAACGCACAAGGCCAGGTCTACCCAATCCGCGAGTCTGGCCTTTCTGAGTCAGACTAGACGGGAATGAGAGTGAGTTGAAACCAAGGTGTTTCAGTACATAGCCAAAGCTGCAATTCTGGAAATGTTCTGCTGTAAGTCTATGTGGAATCTCTCTTAGCTTCAGTTTTCTCATCTGTTTAATATGAGATTCTATTTTATAGGTTAAATGACTTATATGAATGTATAGTTATGTGAACAGTGTCTGACTCAGCTTGCTCTCAGGAGCTTGAGTTCCAATTCTCTTACTGCCTTTGATTGTCCATTCCCCTTGTCTTCAACCCTATCTAGTCCTTTAATGTAGGGCAAATGCAGTACTTGATTTGCCTTTTTTTGTATTAAGGTGTATTGCTGATTTTTTAAAACAAATCATCTTATTGGGGGTTTGTCATTGCTTATCACAATCCATATATATATATATATATATATATATATATATATATATATAATTCCTCCAGATAGGAGGTTATGATTAATTCCTTGTAATTGGCTCCCCCTCTCTACCCCACCTTCCCTTTCACCCTTCCACTATCTCCACTCTCACTACTGGTCCTGAGGGGTTCATCTGTCCTGGGTTCCCTGTGTTACCAGTTCCCGTCTGTACCAGTGCACCTCTTCCAGTCTAACTGGATTTGTAAGGTTAATGGGGAAAATGTCTGCTTTCCTGACTGGTGTATGATCCCACTATAGAATTTAAAGTGCTCTAGCAATTGCAAGTGGATGGAATGAAGATTTTATGGGTGTTAAATGTACCTTGGGATACTCAAAACTGTCCATCTTTCTAAATGCTCTTAAAGTAAAAAAGATATCTTCTGCTCTGACACGCTGAATTTAGAAATCAGTGCGAGAAGGTATTTAAAGATGTCTTTAGTATTTATTTTATTGGGGTCTCTTACAGCTCTTATCACAATCCACCCATACATATATCCATTGTGTCTAACATTGTGTCTTTTCATTATCTTCTTCAAAAACATGTATATAAGGGAGAGGTTTATAGGCAAGAGGAATGGAACATTGAGGAAGCATCCCAGCCAAGTCCAAGTCCATAAGTCCAATATGCCCATATGTCTGATACCAATCCATTAGCCCTCTTCATGGAGCACATGTAATGATGCCAGGACAATCACAGGCCAGTGGGTGCAGAATCTTGTGTATCTAATGAAGGTAGAACTATCTCTGCACTGGAAGGGATCTCCATGTGACCTCACAAGCATTTCAGCACTGACAGGAATCTCCATGTGGCTTCTCCGGTCCCAGAGGTCTGGTTCCATCACGTTAAGCCCATGTGTCTTTTCCTCTGGCTCCTCCAGGATTCAGGGTCTATCTGCATGCTTCCATCCTGTCTTGTCAGTAGAGCATCTCCCAGGGACTGAGTAGATAGTCTCTCACTTCTATGAAGGTGGGGGAGGAGGGCAGGGTAATTGCGAGATTTTTCCAGAATTCTCAGAGAAAGCCATGCCCACACAGAGGTCTCACTGGCTAGCTCCAGATTGACAGGCTAGACTTCACCCCTATACTCCGATTCATGAAATTAATATGAGGACAGGACTGCCAAAATGTTTTGCACTGACTGCTCTCTCATTTTACCTACTTTTTTGCTGTCCATCCCCCCCCCCCCCCCCCGGGAAAGGGGCCATACGTCAATCATTGTGATCCGCTCCCCCTTACTTCACCCCTTCTCCCTTCCCGTTCAAGTGTCTCTGCTCCCCTTAATTGTCCTGAGGGGTTTTTCTGCTCTGGATTCCCTGTGTTGTGAGCGCTTACCTGCACCAGTGCACATGTTTTGATCTAGCCAGATTTGTAAGATAGAATTGGGATCATGGTAGTGGGGGAGGAGGAAGCATAAAAGTACGAGAAGAAGGTTGTGTGTTTTGATGGTGCTATACTGCACCCTGATGGTCTCCGATCCCAACTAGGTGAACACCCCCGAGCCCCCACCCCAGATGACTACATTTCAGAGGACAGCAACGAAGTTGCCGTTTCAGAAGTGGGGAACATCTCTGGTGTTTCAAAAATGTGTGAGATTATGAGGAATTCTGAATTCCTGACTGCATATATCTATACTTTGTAATAAAAGAAATAAACACGGCAGACAAATGCAAGCTCTGGGCTCAGTGTTGTGATGCAATAGGAAATGATGCCTCTGGAGGGGGCCTTAGCTTAGGCATGCTGCTCTGCCAGCCTCAATTTGTTGACACTGCCTGGGGGCTGTCTTGTTTCATGTATGCTACCCCAACATTCTGTTGACATTCTTCGCTGAGGAAAAGAGGCAGCAGCTGGCAGGAGAAACAGATCGATTCTTTCTAGTTAAGAGTGCTAGTCTTAAAACCAACTGTGAACTCTTTGTTGTTGGCAAAGTGAATAGCCACTGTTTCAGAGGAAGTACAAACATCTTCTTAATACCTACATGGGGCTTCAAAAAGTACCCAGAAAGAAGATTCTGGATAATGTCTACAGACTTTGTGAACCCTCTTCATACAATGTGCATTGTTCATGTCCTTAGATTGCTAAAATTGAGCTTATAGGTAGAAGTTCATGGTCACCTGTAAATGACCATTAGTATAGCTGAGCCTTTGACCACATAGGCAGCATGCTCACCAAAGAAATCATCAGTTTGCTATCTTATCTCATTGTCCTAATTCACCCTCAGTTTGGAATGAGTCTTGTGGCTCCTCTTGGCCCCAGTTACCTTGTTCCTGGCGTTTGTTTTTACAACTTGAGAGCAAGGTCTTTTTTTTTTTTTTTTAAGTGTATGAATCTCTTGGTACAGAAACCAGCCCCTGACTGTGACTTGATTCTGCCCAATTGAAAAGAGGTGCTATAGAAATCCTCATAACCCATTTACAATGGTGTGTGTTTGTTTAGCAATCAAGGATGCAGTTTTTAAATAAGGAGGAGGAAACAGAAGAAATCCCCATAAGGTTAGGCGCTAATTAGACGCCATCCCTAGAGAAAATGTAGTTTTTCCTTTGCCTTCATGCAATTTCTCTGATGGTGGCTTCCACACTCACCACAGTAGCTTGGATATGAACAAAGGTTTTCATAAGATGTCATTTGTATGAATTGGAATTAATAGCCATCAGTTAATACAAGTAGAGGCACAAAGCTAATCTCCACTATACACTATATACACTTCATTAGTGTATATAGTTATATACTGTATATGTCAGTGTATAACTGTATACACTTTTTTAGTGTCCTAAGAAAGACTGGACTTCACGGTTACATTCTTGTTTGTTATGCTGGAATTTGCAATTAGCGATGCCAAGTTACCATGGAAGATGCTTAATGCAAACAGAGCCAAGGGAAGAGTGCTCGTGGAGGGAGGCTTGATAGTCTTGACCAAGGACAGATCCTCCCTTGGTAAAGAGAGGAGGAGCTGTGCTTCTTGGCAGCTGTCCGACTCCAGCTGGTAGAACTCAGTAATAGTCCTGGACAGACAGGGACCATAGAAAATGTGAGTGACCAGCCCTTTGGGAAAAAGAATTGCATAAATAATGAATTGAAACTTCCTCTTAGAATAAGGTCAGAAGAAAATGAATGCTGTGTGTTTGGTGTCAAGACTCATAGATAACCTCAGCTAGTGGAGGATGTGCTGGCTCCCAAGGTAAACAAATTAGAGTGGAGGAGGACTATCAGAACAACAAATGAAGGGAAGTAGGGAGAGGATGAAACACAGGGTAAGTTGGGAGGAAAAGATTACTTAGGGACAAGCAAGGGGAAAGTGTGCTTGGGGGTAGGGAGATTAGAAAAAGTCAAACACAATATTGCATAATGGGGGGCAAGGAATCATAGTGGAGCATCTACGTATACTAGTAAAACATCTAATTTGCAAGGCATAGAACTTGATATGCTCCATTTATTATTAGGGAAAGATCTGTCTAAGAAAGAGTCACAGAGAACAGCGATAAGCCCCAAGTGGGAGTGGGCACATATGCTACCTTTAAATCTCTTTAAAGATCTGGGCTCCCTTCTCTCTCTCTCCATTTCCAATCTCTCATCTCCTCTCAAAGATCCCACTTCCTCTCGTTGCTTGCCATGCTTTCTTTCTTTCTTTTTTTCCCCCAGGAAATGTCCCCATTTTGTCACAGCTAATATTTTTGGCTTATCCTTCCATTGCCAGAAGGAATTAAAGCAGCAATAAACAAACAAACAAAACACCCAAACAAAGCCTAAACCAAGATCGAAACAGAGAATACTACCACTGAGTTGATTTCAACCCAAAGGGATTCTGTTGAGGCTTCCTGAGGCCGCGAAACTTTAAGGGAGCAGAGAATCTCAACTTTCTCCTGAAGCCTCACAGTTGCAAGGCAACACTTGAAAGAGCCACCAGGACTCCATAAAGAAAACCATCAAAAACTCAAACACACGCCACAGAATCCATTCCAGCTCATCTCCAGAGAAACCCACCTTATGGACTGGATCCAGCCCTAGTGGTCCTATCGCTTTCCAATGTTGTGCATCTTCTCTGGTGGCTCCCTCAGAGCCACCGGGGGACTCAAACTGCTGTTCTTCCGGTTAGCAGCCCAAAATGCAGCCTGAGAAATCACCACAGCCCCATCAAAGAGCGGACATAAAGAATGAGTCTGTGAAGTTAGATACAAAAGTTATGACCATGTATATAATTATGAATTTCCTATGAGTGTACTTCATTCTTTAACATTCATTATAGGTGTGCCATATGAGGGGACGTAAAAAGTCCACGAGAAATTGGAGATGACAAAATAATGAAAGATTTCCATGAACTTTTTGAAGTCCCTTTGTGTGCTATATAAAGCACAGCAGAACACATTACTATAGATTCCAAAAACACCTTCCAAACTCTCTGCCACTGAGTTGATGCTGGCTCTTCAGATATTATTAATAGATGTGTTTGTACAATATGAAGCACCCAGGCGGCGTAGGGGTTAGCTGTTGGACTGCTAACTGCCAAGATCAACAGTCTGAAACTGGCAGCGTCTCCTCAGGAGGACAAGATTTTCTACTCCTGAAAAGAGGTACAGGCTCAGAAACTCACGGGGCAGTTCTATTTGCTGGGGGTCAGCAATGGCCCGACGCCGAGAGTGTGGGCTTTTGTCTTTATCACACGCTGAAGGACACTACCATTGTGAGGATGGTGCAGGACCAGCTCCATTCTGTTGTCCGTGGGGCAATGTGAGCAGGAAATGACCCGAGAGCACACAGCAACAGTGACTCTAGATGTCTGACTTTTGCATGTAAGTATCTATCTGTCTTGAGAGTTTCTCCATTGTCTTGTGGCACACGAATGGTGTATTACTCAGGGTAGACTTGAGAAACAAACTCATAGACAGGCATATGGACATAGGGGCGAGATTTATGTACTAGAGGAATGGAACATTGAGAAGGCATCCCAAACCAGTCCAGTTCAAAGTCAAAGTCCGATATTAGCCCATGTGCCCAATACCAGTCTCTAAAGTCTCCTTCCGACTCACGAAGTCACCGGCCAGTGGGTAGAGTCCTGGCGCTGTCAGGGGTCTCCCCATGACTGTTCGCTTCCATCAATAGCATCCAGTGATGGTAGAAGCAACTCAGTGCTGGCAGGGGCCTCCAAATGGCTTCTCCAGCTTCAGAGGTCTGGTTTCATCAGGGTAAGACCGTGTGGTTTCTCCTCCGGCTCCTTCAGCTCCTTGGACGCTGCCATCTTGTCTTATCCATAATTCATCCTCCCAGAGACTGACTCCCAACTACTGAGGAGATGGCTCCTCATTCCCTCATTTCCATGAAGGAAATACCGTGACACCTCCCAGAAGTCTCAGGAGAAAGCCATGCTCACATAGAGGCCTCATTGACTACTCAATGGCTATCTCCAGATTAACAGACCAGACTCCACCCCTACATCCCAATCGTGAAATTGGCATAAAGAATACATGACCTCCACAAATGGAACCTGCATAAAATCTGTGCTGCCATCATTTTTAAATACACATGCCCCATATTATAGCACAATGAAAACATCAAGTGTCTTGCAATGATTACTTTGAAGGTTACTTTCCCTCTGAGAGCTAGAATTTGCAAGCATCCATGCAAGCCAGGTAAAACCCTATGCACCAGTGATTTTATAGCTGTGAAAATGGAAATCAAGAGAACTGAAGAGCTCTTGCCAGGGCCTTACAGCAAGTCGGAAAGAAATAGAACTGCGATGTGTCATTGGGTTTCCTGCACTGGGAAACATTATGAAATAGCAAGACAAAAAGAGTCCTAGAAGTTTCTGAAGTCTTTTAATCAAGTTTACATGTCCATTAATAAAAGCTAAAGTTTCATAAAAATGACATCCAAGAGTTGACCTAGGGAGGAATGTTGTGGTTTGTGTTTAAGTAAGGTCCTTTTTGATCTCTCATTATTTAAATTTGTCATAAAATATGAGTAGGATTTTCTCATGCTTTTAGTACAGAGTGGAAGGAAAGGATTGCTAAATATGATTTATACAATGGTGAGGTTACCCCGGGGAATTCCATTCTAGCTGTCTTCTACCTTTTCAGAAGAGATGAGAGATCTGTTAAGATGACACCTGTAATTTCTCAGGAACATTTTGAGCTGTTATTAAGGAAAGATTCATGCTTTAGGTTAAAAAAGATTTTGTCCAATAGTTGAACAGAAAACTGGCTTCAAAATTATGGGTCTTATAATAAGGCCAATCTCAGCAATAGGTTGCTCACCTGACTGGCATTTTGCTTGTTCATTTCAGATAAAGATGGATAATTGTGATACCAAGCTGGTATCACAGTGAGGAAGTTTTGAAGGACTGATTCCAAACCAAACCAAATCAAACCTACTGAAATCAAGTCTATTCTGACCATAAGGTTCCCAAGGCTATAAATCTTTATGGGACCCCCATTCATCTTCTTCTTTTTGGAATGATGGTGGATTTGAACTACAACCTTGAGGTTAACAGTGCAACCCTTAGCTGACATCACCACTGTGGTAGGTGAATGATTTTATGTCCTTTGGAGTGCAACCTGTCAATCAGGTCAGAGAGTGACAATGCCTTCTCGAAGGTGTGGCCTTCTAATAAGGGAGAAATTGGAGTCTCCCCTCTCTTTCTGCCAATTCTCTTTCCTGCTTGCTGAGACTCTGCCTGCTGCTAGGGGCAGTCCCCTGTGCACCCACTGACCCTGAGAGCTGTTGCCACCTGACCATATTTCCATCAACTTTGTACCCATGAGACTCTGCATCCACAGGTCTGTGGTATTCCTGCATCTGCTTCACCTTTCTGTGTCATGGGCCTGCAGCTAAGTGAGCATGAAGAGGGCCCCACATCGCATGAGAATTATGGGCTTGTGTTGGACTGGGCTACAATATCTTGATATAAATCTTCCTTATTCATCTGTGAGTGTCACTGGATGTGTTTCTCTAGTCAGCCATTATGGGTGGAACTCCCACTCATGCCACCTCCTGACTGTGTCAGCATAGAACTGTGTTCCATTAGGCTTTTAGTAGCTGACTTTGATTGCCAAAACAGGTATTTCTAAGGTATCTCTGGGTGAACTTGATCCTGTGATTTTTGGGTTAGCAGCCAAGTATGTTGACGGCATGGCTCTACTATGAAAATAGAATTTGGTATGGTTCTTGCTGGAAATGTTCATCAGACCTATAGGTGTGAAACCAACTGATAAATGCAATCTCTCTATGCACCACCCCTGACCTCCCCTCACTCACTGACTCATGACCTACAGACTGCAGGTATGCTTTGTACACACTTTCAAGCACTAGGATAGGTTGATTTCTGCAAAGAAAAATAGGATTTGAGAAGAGATTACCAGCTTTTAGAGCACGAGTGGTCTTGAATTAGTCACGTGATCTTTTTCGGGGGCTCCTTCTTGCCCCCAGTAGCTCATAGAATTGTCACTTTGATTAAGTGAAATAATGCTTTTGGAGTAAGTTCTTTGTAAAGTATAAAGTACTATATGAACAAAAGAGAAAAAGACGTGGCTCTCAAGTTAATTGTGACTCATACAGATCTTGTAGGACAGGAAGGAACTGCTCCGCAGTGCCCAGGACTGAAAGCCTTTAGGGAATATGACTGCCACATCCTTCATCATTTGCTGACCTTTTGGTTAGCAGCTGAAACAGCATGACAGCCATATCATGAGACCTCTTTGGCTAATGCCACAAGAGGAAAGAAGAGTCTTTACCTTCAAAAACATAAGACTGATTTCTATGAGGTTCAGGTCAGGTCTACTTCTAACCCTTCAACCTTCTCACTAATTCTGACTCAAGCTCGCTCTCCCACAGCACTCTGTTTCTCTGCTGGGCTTGGTATCTCAATGCAACAACCACAGAGACCTCACAGATCATACTCACAATTATGGAGCATTTTAGGACAATAACAGATTATGTACAACTTAGGATCAGGAACAACTCAGGATACAGTTCTTTGATCCAAGACAACCTTGTCTGAGCCATGCCCACAAGCAGCCCTTTCTCTTGTCCTTAGCCCCTGGCTTGTTCCCTGATCAAGCAACAGCTACAAAGTCCCACAGTTGTACCACTGAGCACCTAGGGGTACCCCACCCTGCCTGAAAGCCCACAGCAGAATCTTGTGCTCATCTCCTGTCTGTTATTCTGCTGTTTGCTACCAATTCTATCCACTTTACTCAGTCTTTGATGCTACAATCTTCTCTCTGTATTTCTTGGGTCTAGAATGTTCTCTGTGTAGGAACCCTGAGTACAAAGAGTCCACTCTCTGGTTGTGTAGTAGCTGAAACATTGGGCTGCTAATCACGTGACTGGAAGTTCAAACTTACCAATTGCTCTGTGGAGAAAGCTGTAGTTGTCTGTAAATATTTACATTCATTGAGACCCTAGGAGCTGTTTTACTCCGCCCTGTAAGTTTCCTATACATCAGAATCTACTCCAGGGTAATGGAGTGGGAAGGAGTTCCACTAGCACAGTGGTCAGCCCTTTTATTATTCTTTATGATGGCGAGGTTTCCCTCTTCCTGTCTCTAGGATGGTTCAGTGTAAGCATAGAAGGATGGGAGAGCTGAATGACCCCCTCCTTAAAGTTCTATACACCTTATTTGAAAGGGCCCCCACTACTTAGCAATATATGATTTGATTTCTTTGGTGGACCTAAAGCACATTATTTACATCATCTCACCCAATTGTTTTATGGGAGTAACAAGACTATGGTGAGAAATGCTGTGCAGGAGTGATCCAACCCAGCACAGGTAGCCTGTAGCATTATAGCTACCATTCTGACTCAGAATGACCTAATGTATGTGGTATAAGCACGTGGTTATTGATATTAATCTGGATTTTTTCAATATCAAATTTATCACTCCAATAATATTCAGCATGGGGAAAAGGCATATTTCTCTGCATTTGTAGATATAAAACCAAATTCATTGCTGGCAAGCTAATTCTGAATCACAGAGACTCCAGGGGTTATAGATTAAAACTGCACTCCTTCGAATGTTCTAGACAGAAATCTTTATAGAAACAAGATATAGCAGTTATGCCCTCAATTATTAACTGAAAGTTGGTTGGTGGGTTGAGCTCATTTAGTAGCTCTTTTAGAGAAATACTTCATTATCTGCATCCATGAAACTTACATCCAAAAGAAGCTTATGGTAGAGTTTTCTCTCAAACACTGTTGAAAATCAACTAAACAATATTGGACAATAACATTCTCTTAGGGAACCTGATCACCAGCCTTGTTTGCTTTGGTGTCATGGGATAGGCTCGAGTTTTATGTTTGCTTCTGGAGAAGGGATAGGGGGCATGGTGTGTGTGTGTGTGTGTGTGTGTGTGTTTGTGTGCGCATGTCTGTGTTTATCCAACCAAAAGGAATCCTGACATGTTTGGTTTTATGCATACATGTAGAATAGAATAGCTTAAACTTTTTTTTAGAATGGATTTTAAATCAAATAGCTATGTTAAAGGGTGTTCTGAAATACACCTTTCTTAATTTCAATTGCACTTCTTATTTTCCATGTTCATGTTCAAAGTACGATTCCTTAAAAATGACATCTCCACTCAAGTACATCCTCAATGCAAGAACACTTTGTTCTATTACATTTACATCCCTTTATGCTCATCTTCCTGAAACAATGAAACAAATGTGTGCACAAGCAAATGTGGTGAAGAAAGCTGATGGTGTGTGGCTATCAAAGATAAAGCCCCTGGGATCTTAAAGCCTGAAAATAAACAAGTAACCATATAGCTCAGAAGCAACAAAGTCCACATGGTAGAAACACATCAGCATGTGTGACCAGAAGGTATCAGTGGAAGCAGTTATCAGGAATCAAGAACAGAAATTATATCATGGCATGCCCACCCTCCTGAGATGATCACTGAAGACAAAGGTGTGCACAAGCAAATGTGGTGAAGAAAGCTAATGGTATCCGGCTATCAAAAGATGTAGCGTCTGGGGTCTTAACAGCTTGAAAGTAAACAAGCGGCCTTCTAGCTCAGAAGCAACAAAGCCTACATGCAAGAAGCACACCAGCCAGAGGGGCCAGAAGGCATCAAAGGGATCAGGAATGAGGCATCAATAAGCTAAATATTATATCATTGTAAATGAGGGGGATTGCAGATTGGGAACTCAAGGTCCATCTGTAGGGGAAGTGACATCCCCTTACAGAATGGTCAGGGGGAGGAGACAAGTAGCAACAATGAAATATGCATCTTTTCTCTACTTCTAAAATGCTTCCTCCCTTCCACAATCATGATCTGATTTCTACCTTACAAATCTGCTTGGACTGTAGGATGTACACTTGTATAGATAGGAACCAGAAACATGGGGCAACCAGGACAGATGATCCCTTTAGGATCAGTGGGGACAGTGGTGACACTCAGAGGAGGGAGGGAGGGTGAAGTAGAAAGGGGGGACTGATGATAAGGATCTATATATAAATAACCTCCTCCCTGGGGTGCTGACAAAGGGGAAGTGGGCAAAGGGAGACCGTCAGAAAACATTTGACAAGACAAAATTATAATAGTTTATAAATTATCAAGGGTCGAAGAAGAAGGCAGAATGGGGAGGGGATGGAAAAAGGAGGAGCCAATACCAGAGGCTTAAGTGGAAATGAAATGGTTTGGAAATGATGATGGCATCAAAGGTACAAATGTGCTTTGCATATAATGGATGTATGGATGCACTGTGGTAAGAATTGTATGAGCCCCCAATAAAATGATTAAAAATTACAGGGCTGCAACCTCAGTGGGTACTCTGCAGAAAAGGAGATGTGTCTGTCTGCTCCTATCAAGACTCCAGCTTTGGAAGCCTTATGAGGAGTTCTGCTTTTTCTTACAGGGTTTCTTTGAGTTATCATTAATATGGTGACAACACTCTTATTGTGCAGGCTTATCATTTATCAATAAACACTGTGTATTGCATTAGAGAAGCTCTGGTGGTACGGGGTTAGGCTTTGGTCTGTTCACCTCAAGGTCAGTGGTTTGGATTCACCAGCTGCTTCTCTGGAGAAAGATGAGGCTGTATGCTCTTATAATGTGTTATGGGGGCAAGAGGAAAAGAAAAAGATGTAAGAAGAAAAATGCATATATAGGTGTATATATAAATATATCAATATGTGTCTAGTTTTTTACATATGTGTGTGTGTTTAGATATATGAAAATGCAACAAGGAAGCAGGTGGACTTTGGGTCTCTACTTAAATCTTCCCTCAGTGCAAGAATGGTTGTTTCTAATAATGTGACATTGTATGGAACTCACCTTCCTGACACCAACAGCTTCATGGGAGAAAGAAGAGGTTTTCTGCTCCTTTACAGATTCCTAGCCTCGGAACCCCACAGGGAGCAGGCCCACTCTGTCCTGTAGGGTGGCTTTGAATCAGCAGTCACTCTCGCAGTAGAGTGGGTGACATATCTGTGCATATCATCCCATTGGGGACAGGCTTTCTCTGTTGGGTTAACAAAGCCATATTAGCCATGTAGGATTACTCAATGAGCAGATAGTCACAGACTTATTTGTGCTTGCTTACCAATATGCAGGGAGCAATTTCACATAGGTTGCACAACATGCTGTGGTGAAAACCACTGGAAACTGTTCTCTATTGATTAGTAAGTGAGCACAAATAAACTTGTGCTTACTTTGTTGGATAATTTGTCCCTGCATATCAGTGACAAATATGTGTGCCTTAAGCAAATCATGTTTGAGATATAAATCTAGTATAGTAAGCATGGATGAGGGATGATACATGTTTTACCACACCTATGAAGATCACCAAGGAATCCAGACACTGGCTGAAAGGAGACCAGGTCCTTCCCATGTAGTGGGTAGGCAGAGCCTTCCCCTAAAGCGCACCCTCTGAATTTGACTTCTGGCCTGTGAAAAAACAAACCTCTGCTATTAAAGCCGCCTGCATGTGGCATTTCTGTTATAGCAGCAGAGAAACTGAAGCAATTATATCATCTGAGTCTACTACATACAGTGTTCAAACAAACAAGCAATACAAATAGCAGAACAAAACAGCAATGAAAGCCTGGGACATCGACTGATTTGTCTATGTTTAATCACTGTGAACCACCATCAGATAATCCAAAAATCCTCTTTGCCAATATAGCAGGTTCAATGTCTGGATCTTGAATTAAGTCCTCACATCCCTTTCCCCCTTGATTTTCCTGAATTATAGGAATGAAATGATACTCAGATATTGTGGTAATATTTAGGAAACTGGAGGAAATGGAGAGAAGAATGTATATTTATTCATAGGAATGTGTAGGCTGCATGTAAGAAATTTCAAATATTTCTCCTCAAAATAGGAACATATGCCTCACATATACCACAATGACTTATGAATATGAAGTCAGGGGCAGAGCTGGTGGTGGACACTCCCCTGAGACCCTTTCTGTGGTCTATGAGTGGGAGGTGTCAAATCCCATCAGATGAGAATTCCTTAAGGTGCGGACCCTTAGTAAGTTTTGCTTCTGGTGGCAAATTTACTTTCCCTCAGAGCTGACTATTCCTGATGCCCATGATCTTGGTGTGCACAGAACTCCCTCCAGCTCAGTTGGCACACTTCTCTAATTGGGGCCATGGCTCAGAAAATGAACCCCAGCCTGGTGGTTTAGTGTCTGCCAAGCCTTTTGAATATCACTTCCTGTTGTCCCTGGGCTGACTGATTCTTGGGGAATCCGTGTGAGTATGAGCACCACTGAGTCCCTGGGGTTCTCAAGGGAACGTTTTCTGTGAGCAGAAGGCCAGGACATGCTGCTGAAGTCCCTCTGGATGGACTCCAACCTCAACCTTTTGGTCGACAACAAAGCACTTTAAATCTTGCTTTAAATCTACAGACGCCAGTCTTCTGGATATATCAGTGAAAAGGCATAGGTCACACACGTTATTATACACACGGCCTTATTTTAACAGTATTTGCTAGGTGGATAGGGCACTCCAGGTCCATTCGCAGCACTCTGAAGAATCATTGTTATTCATGCTGCTAGTCACATAGGGTCACTTATGATTCCCCTTTCGGGCTACATTATTCCATGTAGCTGTTAAGTATTCAAAATAGAGAACAGCATGTCTGTCTTTCCTATGTATGTATCAAACACACACACAAACACACACACACACAAACACATACCCCACCCCACCCCCCAACCCCAGGAAGAAAAGGGAAAATAAAAACCTCTGTTGGGTGGAGCTTTTATAGTACATGTTTTTCCCACTAGGCAAGCAGCAAGCGACTTGCACTGAGTTAGTGCACACAATGGGAAGTTTCTCTCTGGCCACAGTGAAGTTTTTTGTAAAAGCAGTTTCACTTGAACCGCATTTTCTTGTGATGGTCAATTTACGAAAACAGTGTGTGACTCAGAAATTTTGTTTCCTGCTCAGAAAAAAAAGATGCAGCAAAAATGGTTGTGTTGAACACAGCTTATAAGGACAGCACTATGTGCAAAACTGAAGCATGCCAGGGGTTTTCTTGTTTCCAAAAAGGTGAAACATTAATTGATGACGAACCTTGTTCTGGACTTCCGTCAACTCCCATATGGATGAAAATGTCAACAAAATGTGTGCCCTTGTGCTCAAAGACGGATGACAGACCGCTGAAGAGATGGGGAAGTTATCTGGACAATCTTAGAGTGAATTGTAACTGAAGATTTGGGGATGAGAAGGCTCATGGTGAAATTTGTGCCTCAGGTTCTGACTGGCCAGGAAGACTGGCCAAGTGGAAAACAAGCTGTGCTTTGAAAAAACACCTCCAAAGTGACCCAGCCTTTTCTTCCGAAGTCGTTTGTGGTGACCAGATCCTGAAAGCAAACATCAATCAAGCCAGTGGATGAAACCACCATTACCTCGCCCCACAAAAGTTCAACTGAAATCAAAGATCAAGATGATAACCTTTTTCCAAGAGGACACATATTTGTGTTTGTTGTTGTTGTTGTTGTTGTGGGGGATAGTACATTTGCAATTTATTCTACCAGGTCAGACTGTTAATCAAGCTTTCTTTTTTTGGGGGCTCATCACTGCCCTCAGGTGGTGGGAGTAGGAGGCCCAGTCTTTGCTCCTGTGGAGCTGGAATTGAACCTCCATCCCAGTAGTCCAAAGTCCCGTGCACAACCACTACGCCACTGGGGCTCAGCCCTAATCAGGCTTTCTATTTCGAGGTTCTGAATAGGTTTCATAACAGTGTGTGACAAAAAAGTCCTGGTTTTGGCAGCTGGAGGACTGATTTTGCCATTGTGGCAATGTACCTGCTTAAGCAGCCATCTCAGTGAGCCAGTTTGGGGTAAAAAGGCAGCATTCCTCTCTTGCCCCATACACCTGACCACACTCCCTGTGACATCTTTTTGTTTCCATGAATGAAAAGGGACATGAAAGAACAAGGAGGTAAAGAAAAATAAGAGGGAGGTGCTGTCCACCATCCAAGGAGATAAGTTTGAACAATGTTTCCAAAAGTGGAATTGCAGATTTGTCAACTGTGTTCAGGGTAGTGGAGAGTACTTTGAAGGTGATAAAGTTGTTTTGTAAAACTAATTTGCATACATAGCATTGAAAAATAAATTCTGGGTTTTGGGGGTGTACTCTCACATACACACATACTTACAAATATGCATACACAGATATATATGCCTATATACCTGTGTACCTATATGTCTAAATAGCTATATCAAACCAGTTAGGAAGAATTGGATAGAATTCATAATGGGCTCTGCTCTTCTCCAAGAGGAGAAGAGAGTATGTTGGGAATTAAACAGATATTCCAAATGTAACCCCTCAAAGGAATCAGAAAAATTCAAGCAAGAGATCACGAGTCCCTTAAGAGGAGATGGGAAGGGGCAGACTCACTTCCAAGGAGATAAACTGAAGTAAGTGATTATCTCTGAGCAGAAGATGATGAAAGTAAGTCCCTAGTACATTTCTTCTTGTCATGCCCTTAATATTTTTTGCGCCCATAACAGTGCAGTATTTCAGACAGAAGAGTTCAGTCTCCATATTTCTTCTGAGATATTTACCTTTGGGGACTTGCTTAGCTTATTGTTAAGCAGTGTTCCCTCGTTTGTATGAATCAGAGTGTGTTAATCATAAACCCATCAAAGCACATCCGTGTTTATTTCAGGGTTTCATTATTTAAAAAACCAAAATCTGTAGAAACAGTCAGGTTCATATTTTTGTGTGGAAATAATCCAATAGATAAATAAAAATAGATAAAATAATAATAAAAAAATACCAGCACGACCATACCAAAGGTTGGCAATGATGTGGCCAAACTGGATCATTCATACATTGCTGGTAGTAGTGTTAGATGATCCCAGTACTCAGGAAGAAGCTGGGCAGTTTTCTTAGAAACTAAATAAGCAACAATCTTGCGATGCAGCAGTTGGACCCCTGGACTTTAATCCCAAATGAAGAATTATATTCACACAAAACTCCAATATGAATGTTGATACAGTGCTTTTCATAAGAACCCAACCCTGGAAATAGCCCAGATACCCTGGCATAGATGAATGGTTAACCAAAGATCGTTCATATTTCATAATGACCTATGTCAATCCCCAAAGGTAAACACTATGGTACCTCAGAAGAAACAGGAAGACAGAACAATTCTTTCTGAAATGCCACACTATAATGGGCACAAAAAGAGGGAGGGCATGTGAAAGCTACTTTTGGAATATTTTTGAGAAGCCCTGGGGGCGCTCTGGATTAGACATTGTTCTGACAATCACAAGGCCAGCGACTCAATCAACCAGCCCCTCCATGGCAGAGAGATTGCCCTGTCTGTTTCTGTGAATATTAGCAGTTTTGAATCTGATTTGACTCAATTGCAGGGGGAGCAGTTTGGGGGGAGGTAAGTTGATAGGACTTTTGGAGTTGGACCTTTTATAGGAAAGGCTTAGTAGTCGGGACCCAAAAGATAAATAGAAATAAAACATCAATTTAGCCTCACGGTAACTACATATGTGTCATAGTAGAACACTGCCCTGTTGGGTTCGTGGTTGATTTCTGGAAAGAGATTTACAAGTTTTCTTCCAAGATGCTTCTGGGTGGATCCAAACTCCCCATTTTTGGGTTAGGAGTGAGTACATGAGGCAAATGCATCTCCCAGAAAAGTCCTCATCATGAGGCAAAGTGCTATAGAGTGCAGCTCCACTATAAACCACATGGCAGTCAGCATGGATTGGAGGAAAATGGGTTTGGTTTGCAGTGCATGTGGAGCTGTCTCTGTGTTATCCTTGTATACATCACTTTGTAGAGTCTACGGCATCCTCATGTTCCAATTAGAGTGAAGTATAGAAATCTCACCTCTCTGCTTCAGGTCCCTTTATCCCCTCCCCCCTTTGCTTATAATGGTCTTATCTCAACTGTTTCCTCACTTGTGCATTTAGCGACACACAGGACAAATTTATGAATTTCGCTTCTGCTGTCAAACATTATGTAGAATACTCCTGAGGAGGTGATATATTTTTAAAAAATAATTTTATTGGAGACTCATTCAACTCTTATCACAATCCACCCATCCATCCATCCATCCATCCATCCATCCATCCATCCATCCATCCATCCATCCATCCATCCATCCACTGTATGCCAAGCACATTTGTACCTTTGCTACCCTCATCATTCTCAAAACACTTTCCTTCTGCTTAAGCCCTTGGTGTCAGCTCCTCGTCCTCCCCACCCCCCCCGTAATGGTGACATATTTACCCATCTTTTTATTTATTGTTACCTTTCTTCCTTTCTGGGTTCCTTTAAAAACATTGTTCCTGATGGCAACAATTACCCCCTCTCCCCAGGGTGATTAACAAAAGAAATTGGGTAAAGAGAGACAGCAAATGGTATAAGATATGAAAATGATAATAATCTATAATTTATCAAGGGTTCATGAGGGTGGGTGGGTGGAAAAAAAAAGAGGAGCTGATACCAAGAGCTCAAGTAGAAAGAAAATGTTTTGAAAAGGATGATGGCAGCATATCAAACAAACATTGTTCCTTCTCTCTTTAGGGACTACTTCTGCTATTTTCTCTGAGAGTGCATCTGATGACTACACTTTTTTTTTCTATTATCCAAGAATGTCTTGCTTTCCCTTTTATTTTGGAAAAGGATTATGTCATATCTCCTTTGCCACTTGTTTCCCGTAACACTATGAGGGAGAACTGCCTCTCCCCTCAATCCAGTTTTCTTGGCTGTAATCTTTATAGATGCAAATTGCCAAGTCTTTCTCCCCTGGATCCTTTGACAGCATTAAAACTGCCAACCTTCAGGTCAGCAAGTGAACATGCCACTCTTGTATCACATGCCTTAGATTTGATGGCTAATGCAAACATGGTTGCATCATCTGATGTGGCCCTGCTTATATGTGGAGAAAAGACGTGAAATTTTGGTGGGAAGGGGAAGGGACCTCTCATTGTTCTGAGTGGGCTGGATGTCTGGGCTCCTTAGGTGATACCGCGGAGTGGAGGCCTGGGGTGGGGGAGCCCCTTCCCAGTGTGGCTAAGAATCCTGCCTCTCTGCTGGTCTCTCTGATGCTGTCGGGGGATGCTTGAGCCATTTCCTTACAGCTTGATGAGGCCTGGAAGTCTTGGCTCCCTGCATGCTCTTTGCTGCCATCGATGGGTGGGGCTGCAGTGTTTGGTTTTGTTTGTCTTTCCCTGTGGTGTCTGGCTGCTGCTGAGATGTTATTGTTAAAAATTTTTTCTGCCTTGTGAGACTGTCTATTTCCTGGACTTTTCACTAGAGAGAGCAGGCTTTTGTTGGGGTGTTTCTTTTGTCTGAACCTGTTAGTATTTCTGGGTTGGTTGCTTCTTTGGCTTCAAGTCTGGAATACATGAGACATAAAGGAAAATCAACAGTTTCACTCATGTGCTTAGCTGCTGTCTATACCTTC
Source organism: Nesogale talazaci (assembly GCA_004026705.1). Lineage (NCBI taxonomy): Eukaryota > Metazoa > Chordata > Mammalia > Afrosoricida > Tenrecidae > Nesogale > Nesogale talazaci. Next base: position 13,341 of record PVJH01016836.1, on the reverse strand, counting down.
TTCTGGCTACTTTTCCAAGACATTCTTACATGTGTTGATAATATCTAGGGTTTTTAGCGCTACCTGGCACGAAGAATATATGAAACTATATCAACTTCTTCCCAGGAGCAAAAGTTTGATTCTGCCTACTCCTATTGACTGATATGACTGGTTCTGCTGTATCAGTGTACCACCTGTTATTAATTCATGAATTGATAAATATTAATAATGAGTCTGACTGTGTTCAGGTGTGGAGATTATGAATGAAGCCACTGTAAACATCAGGGTTGGATAAGTGCTTCCAGGGAGTGTGCTATGTCTGCATGATAAGGATGTGCTTAACTTGAAAAAACAAACTGCTCAACTGTTTATCTGGAGTGACTGCTGCATTTTATGTACCCAGCAGGACTATCTGAGAGTTCTAGTTCCTCCACAGTCCCCTCAATATTTGGTATCGTTAGTCTTTTAAATTCAGGTACTGTAGTGCATTGGTATCCTGGTGACTTTAATTTGCATTTCCTTCATGGCTAACAACTGGACCGCTGCTGATAATAATGCCTAAGAAGGAGCCCTGGTGGCACAAAGGTTAGTTGAAATGCTGGGCTGTGAACCAAAATGTGAATAGTTTGAACTCCCCAGGCCACTTTGTGGAAGGGAAAACCTGGTCATCTCTTTCCATACACTTTATGACATACGAAATTATGCCAGTTATATAATCTTCGGTCAACTTGTGGAAGGGGTGCACTTTAGCCTGTCATTCAGATCGCAGCTTGATGATCTCCTGTAGAGGTGCCACAGAGATAAAGACCTCAGGGTCAGATAAAGGGTCAGAAGCATTCAGACACTCTCTGTTTCATATTCCTGATGACAAGATAAATGGAGCTATGCTGGAGTCCTGGAGCTGGAGGAACCATGTGGAGACCCTGGCTAGTACTGAGATGCTTACACAACCACTGGATCCACAAGACTTTCCCCTCACTGTCTGTGATCTTCCAGCATTCGGCATCACTGCAAGTGTTTTGCGAGTCTGAAGAAGAATCTATATGTTGGTATCAGGCATCTGGGACCTAGGGACTTGATCTGGACTAGGCTGGGATGTTTTCTTGATGTACAATTGGTCTTTGAAATAAAGTTCTTTCTTACACACATATGAGTCTCTCTGGATTTGTTTCTCTAGTCACCCAAACTAACACAGAAACCTAGGGGACAGTTTTACTGTGTCCCCTGAGATGACTATGACTCAAAAGAGGCTCCACGGTACCTAAAACAATGAAGGACAAATGATAATAAGCATCTTTTGAAAACATCTATTTGCTTTTCATGTATATCCTTTTGTGAAATTAAAAAAATATCTGTCTTGTTTCATTTTTTGGTGGTCTTATTATTGAGATGACAAAGGGAAGGCTGGGCAAACAAGTGGAAGGTCCTCAATGAGATGACTCGACACCGGGGCTACAGACTCAAATGTAAGGACGACGTGAGGGTGGTGCCGAGCCCGCGTGTTTCTGTTTGTTGTGCACTGGGTCACTCTGGGTCAGGACTGACGATTCAATGTAATCACGGAGATGTAAGAGTTTTTAGATATGCGTGCCATGTAAAAATATTAGTAAGAAACTATAAACTACATGGCCATACTCAATGAAAATGAACAATCAAAAACACAAATCCCAGGTGAAAAAAATTTATAAAATTGTGACAGACATTGAAGATTAAAACTTAAAATGTCAAGGGAGGGGGCAGCGGTGAGGGCAGGGGGAATGAGGAGCTGATACCCAGGGCTTCAATAGAAAGAAAATGTTTTGAGAATGAGGATGGCAGCAAATGTGCTTGACACAATGGTGTCAAGGGTGGTGATAAGGGTTGTGGGAGCCCTCCATAAAATGATTCTTTAAAAAAGCTCTAAGCAGTAAAATAAATAAATAATAAGTAAATAAATATCTCAGGGGAAAAAAGGTGTTAGGGAGGTGACATTTCCTCAATCTCACTGAGATAGGTAAGATTAATTGTGCCAACCTGATCCATAAATACATGTGGGAATAATCGAGGGGTGGAGCGATAAATGGCTCAGTGACCTTCACCTTTCTTGTATTTGAGTTTGTTGCTTACTGATGGTCACACCAGGGTGTCACTGCCTTAACCAGTTCCCTGCTTCAGCTGGCAAACATCCCTGAGGAGAAGCCGCATGGACCTACCCAGTTCTGGGAGCTGGAGCAGCGTGTGGAGATGCCTGCCAGTGCTGAGATGCTGAGAGGCTGACAGATTCGGCTTTCTCCCTGCAGTCGACGTCATTGCCTGTTTTTTGTGAGTTGCTGGAGGGCTTTGTAGATTAGTGTCAGACATATGGGCTAATGTCGGACTTGTGGGCTTAGACAGCACAGGGTTGGAATGCTTTCTTAATGTACACTTACCATTTACATAAAACTTTCTCATATGTGTGTGTGTGTGTGTGTGTGTATGTTTCTGTGGATGTTTCCCTAGTTTACCCAGGCTAACACACTGATAAAGAATGCTTATGAAACACCTCCAGTTACTATCATCCTTGGTTGTGAAGGACTTAATGCTTTACCTTTAAAATTGGAACCAAGTCAAGGACATCTGTCCTTCCCTCTTCTGTTCAACATTTTATTTGAGGTCCTAGGCAGTGTTGCATGGGAAGGAAAAAAGAAAAAATTTAAAGTGGGTAAAGGAAGAACTAAGACTATCTTTATTCACACGTGCTATGCTTAGTTATGTAGAAAACTTTAATGCATCTGCAAAATTTCTGCTGGATGTAATAAGCGAGAGTGAGGTCAGTGAGGTGGCGGAGCAGAAGAGCTCTTAGAGCTTTAGCAATGTGAATCACACTTCTGATGAAGGGGTGGCCTGGGTAACGCAGTCTGCTTCTAATTAGTGCTGATGGTGGTCTGTGCTTGCGAGCGGACGGCAAGGATGTAAAACTGCTCTAAAGCTGCTGACTCATTGTTGGGGCCTAAAGACAAACTCCATTCTAGACAGGTTTGCAAAGCCTCATCTTTCAATCCAGTTCTTATGAAAGTCCCATTGACTTTGAATTTTTCTCCCTGTAGTGGGGTTTAGTTGATGTTTTCTGTACCTGTCTGTCAATGGGTTGGGCATTGGCATGCTAACTGCAAGATGGGTGGTTTGAAACCCATCAGTTACTTCTAGGGAAAATGATGAGGGCGTCCACATGTATAAAATTTGCAGTCACAGAAATCCTGTACAGGGCCACTGTGAATTGGAATAAGCTCAGTGACAGTGATTTGCTGTCCTTGAGTTGACTCTGACTCCTTATAGGACCAGGGAAAGCTTACCCGGAGGAGTTTTCCACCTCTTTAGAGGAATCAAAAGCCCCATCATTTTCCTGAGAAGCGATTGGTGGTTGAGAAATGCTGAACTTACTCTTTGTAACTCAAAGTATGATTGTGCAAATGTTTTGGAACTAAACTGCAAAGCACAGGGGCAATATTTCACCTCTATTTCCTTGTTGGAAACTGTCAGCCTGACAAGGTCAGCCTTAGTCCTTAAAATAGCATTCTTGTTTTCAACACTTTTAAGAGTTCTTGTGAAGGAAATTTACTCCATGCACTAGTTTATTTGAGCCCCTGATTGCGGCTTCTATGAACATTGATCATTGATCCAAGCAAGACAAAATCCTTGAAAACTTCAACATTTTCTCTATGTATTACGATCTTATTTAGCAGTCAAATTGTGAGGATTTGGTTTTCTTTACTTAGAGTAGAATCTAGTATACTAGAATCCTAGATCATCATTAGTAAGTGCTTCAATTTTTTGCTCATTTTCATCACAGTTGTGTTGTCCACATAGTTCAGGTGGTTAATAAGCCATCCTCCAATTCTCATGCAGTATTCTTCATATAACCCGACTTCTTTGATTACTTTCTTTCCATACAGATTGAATATGTGTGGTGAGAGGGCATAACCCTGAGCCTCATCTTTCTTGATGTTAAACCATGCAGTATTCCATCATTCTGCTTGTTCAACTTCCTTTTGATCCATATGCAGGTTTCACCTGAGCATAGTATAATGGTCTAGAATTCCTATTTTCCTCAAAGTTATCCATCATTTTTTATGATCCATACCGTCACTTGTTGTTGTATAGTTGACAAAATACAAGTAAACGTCTTTCTGTGCTTTAAGCCAAGAGCCATCTAACATCAGCAATGATAACCCTTATTCCACATCCTCTTCTGAATCTCACCTGAAGCTCTGGCAGCTCCTTGTCAATGTATTGCTAAAACTGTTCTTCAATGATCTTCAGCAAAATTTTACTTGTGTGTGATATCAACGATATTCTTCTGTAATTTCAGCATTCAGTTTGGTGATTTGTCTTCAGGATACGCACAAATGTGGATCTCTTCCTGTTAGATGGCCACCTATCTTTCTTTCAATGTTCCTGGCATAGATTAGTGCTTTATTGGCTTTAAATTGATATTCCATCAATTCCTGAATGCTTTTAGTGAAACTTAAACTTCTTCCTTCAGTATTATTGGCTTTTGCTCATATGCTCTCTCTTGAAATGGTTAAATGTTGACTATTTTGGGTAGAGTGATACTGTGCATTCTTTCCATCTTCTTTGAAAGCTTCCTGCCAGAAGATTCTTTCAATATTACAACTTGAAGCTCAAAGTTTTTTCTTGAGTTCTTTCCATTTAAGATAGGCTGAATGAGTTCTTATCAAGTAGATCAGATAGTAAACATACTGGGCTCAAACATTCCAATTATTATGAAGATTCATAAAGTCACCATGAGTTGGAGCTGACTCAATAGCAACAAACAAGAGCATACTTGAATGTCAAAGTAGACAGTGCTTACAAGTGCTTTATGTACTCCATCTCTAATGCTTCCCAACATGCAGCTAAGAACTAAAAGAGATGCTGTAACTTCCTCAATCTCCTCAAACCCATTAGTGGCAAGGCTGAAGGTGATTAGGTAGGCTACTTTGAGCAACAAGATATAAAGAACTCAATTCAAAATGCTTTGTATCAATTGACTCACAATATAATGCCCAGCTGCAGAATAGGCTTTAGGATTGGGTTAATCCAACAGCCCTGATTTCATTTGATTTGGTTTGTCAATTCAATCTGACTTCCTGGAATGATTTAAGTGAAATTCAGTGGGGGGAAAAGAAAGCTCTTAAGACTAATCTGTCGCTATGTTGAATGACAGTGGCTGGTGTGTTGCTATGATGGAGGACAGAATGGTGAATACGTTTCAGCAGAGCTCCCAGACTAAGAAAGACAATGAAGAAGTTTGTGGTGATTTACATCCGAAAGCTTGTGGTGATTTACATCCGAAAGCTAGCCAAAAAATACATATTGAATATAGCAAAATACTCTCTGATGTAATGACCCTCCAGCTTAAAAAGCACTCAAAATGCAGAGTGGCCACAATTAACCCAAGCAGACTAGTGATTGTGAAGATGGCACAGGACCAGGCAGTGCTTTATTCTCTTGTACATGGCATCACCACGAGTCAATGTATCAACAATTAACAGCAATTACCCTTAGGTCAAAGGGAGTTATTACTAGCAAACTTCCTGTCTTATTCAATCAAGGTCCTTCAAGGTATAGATATGGAATGGAGATGGGATTATATTAAGGTGACCAGATATCCTGCTTTTTAACAATTTAACAACATCCTATGGCATTTTAAAATTAAAACAAATATAGTACAATACTATTTTTGTGTTCTACGAACATTTTTGTTGCTCCACAAAGACCAAATTTTTAATCAAGACCCCCTCCCCATCCCACCTCGGTCAATGCTGTCCTGCTTAAAATCTGGTCACTTTAGTCATTATGTGCATGTGTCAAGATTATATTAGTAGAGAAGGATTTGAGAACTGAAGAACAGTTGGACCCAGATGGGAGCCCATGAGGAGTGAAAAGGAGGAGAACCAAGAGAGGAAGCACCTCAAACCTCTGTAGAGTATAAGCAAAGCTCAGGGGAATCTTTTAGCCAAAGTGAGCTGACAAAGGACTTCATTGCATCCAATGAATCGGTCTTTCTCCTTTACTACTGCCTTTGAATTGATCCTGATTCACAGGACAGGAAGAACTGTCCTTTTAAATCTTCATGGAAGCAAACAGCCTTGTTTGCATCTGATGGAATCTGAGTCACTCACTTTGAGCTTAGGAGCTCAATGCATAGCACGCTAAGCCACCAGGCATTTTTGTTTCCTCCAGCAACCACAAACTTGGAGATGGTTTAAAAGTACAACATGGGGAGCTGTTTTTGTTGTTGTTGTTGTTTTTCTAATTATGCTTCTCCATTCTCATGGCAGTGACAGCTTAGGCCTCAGTTCTTGAACCAATCACTACCGAAGAGGCAAAGAGGACTGAATTTCTCATAAATCCATATAAGCCTCTAGCCAGCCAGTTTCCCCTGGAGCATACGGGATGTGGGGAGGAAGAGTGTTAATAAGTAAATACAAATCTGGGCATGTTTAGTTTGGACAAAGGAAAACTACCACCATACAACTGCCTTTCTAACCACCAGTGGTTGGATGTCAAAACCTGCTCCTCTTCACCAGAGCTCTGAAAATCTATAGTGACAACAGATGTTACAAGTCATGATATTTGCGGTAGAGGCCAAATTCTTTGCAATTGAAAATCATCATGCTATCTATGACATATGCGTTACCACGCCAAGTCATAAATCATTCTGGAAGTTGTTGATGAGCTGCCATCTGAAAGCAGGAATAAATTAATCATATGGTTGTGGGTTGATGAGTTGATTCTGATTCACAGTGACCCTGTATGATAGAGTAGAACGGCCCCTATAGTGTTTCTTGGAAAGCCATCTTTATGAAAGCAGGTTGCCAGGTCTTTTTTTCTGTAGAGTTACTGAGGGTTTGTGTGAGTATGTGTATGTGTTTCAAACTATCCAACTTTTGATCAGTTGTGGAAGTCTTCTTAAAATAATCATAATCACTAATTATTGACCAACATATGAATAATGTATAGATTGCAGCCAACCATGGCTAAGCTTAAGAATAATGGGATTTCAGAGCACTTCATTGTGCTCATGTGGAACCTGTGTCTGGATCAAGATGCAATCAAATCAACAAAACAAGAAATCCTACATTTGTTGAAAATCAGGAAAGGTGTGCATCGGGATTGTTGGTATGATGAGAAAATCATCAGAGAAGCTGTATGGACTATATGAAGAAGGCAGCATCAGGATTGGAGGAAGGCTTATTAATAACCTATGAAAAGCAGATGACAGGACCTTGTTTTCTGAACATGAGGAAGAAGTGATGCACTTGCTGATGAAGTTCAAGGATTGTAGCCATCAATATGGCTTTGGTCTTCTATCATAATCCCAATTTTATCTTACAAATTTGGCTAGACCAGAGGATGTACAATGGTATAGATAAGAATTGGGAACACTGGGAGTCCAGGACAGATAAATCCCTCAGGACTATTAAGGAGAGTAGCGATACCAGAAGGGTAGGGGTAAGGTGGGTTAGAAAGGGGAAATGATCACAAAGATCTACATATAACCCCCTCCCTGGGGGAAGGACAACAGAAAAGTGGGTGAAAGGAGATATTGAACAGTGTGAGACATGACAAAATAATAATAATTTTTAAATTATCAAGGATCTGTGAGGGAGGGAGACTGGGAAGAGAGGGAAAAATGAGGAGCTGATACCAAGAGCTCAAGTAGAAAGCAAATGTTTTGAGAAGGATGATGGCAACACAGGCACAAATGTGCTCGACACATGTATTTATGTTTGAATTGTGGGGAGAGTTGCATGAGTCCCTAATAAAATGATTTTTAAAAGAAAAAGAATTATAAAAACTTTTGCTCTCTATACATTTGCTTTTTCTTGTTATTTCATCTGAATGACCTGTTACACTCATCTAATGTGTTCTCGTGAGGTGCCTTTGAGGCTAATTTATAGGGACTTAATGTAAAACAGAACAGAGCACTCCCTAGTCCTGTGCCATCCTCACACTTGCTCTATATTTAAGATCATCGCTGCAATGTTGGGTGGGAGTCACCTCTTTTTCACTGACTTTCTACTTTCATGGGTTCTGGTCCCTCCTGATAATGTGTACAAAGAAGGTCAGAGAAAGTCACCATGTTCTCTGTTCTCAAGACACATTCTGGCTCTTCTTCCTCCAACACAGATTTGCTCATTCTTCTGACAGTCCACACACAGTATTTTCCATATTCTACACCAACACCATAATTCAAATGAATCAATCCTTATCCGGTCTTTTCGGTCATTGGTCAGCTGAGGCCATTGGAAAACCACGACTTGGGTCAGGTGCATTGTAATCCTCAAACTGACTGCTCTTCAGCACTTTAAATTGGTTTGGTGTGTCAGATGTGCCCAATGTAAGGCATCTGTGTTAGGCCGGGTTGACTACAAACCCCCCCGCTCCCCGCTCCCAAACATCAGAGCCCCTCATATAGGTATAAGAACGCACTTTATATCAAGAAGTAATTGTGCATCAGTAAAACATCCAAGTCAAATACTATGATCCAATGGCAGTGGCCACGTCACAGGGCTTCTGCGGGTCTCAGTGTGGCTCACCAACCAGAGGTAAAAGCCTAAGGAGGCGGGGAGGTTTCCAGGACTAGTCTCATGAGAAGACTACATCCACAAGGAGGTACCATCAGGTTGTGATCTGATTGACAGGATAGACTCCACCCCTACAATTCCATTTGTCAAATTGACACGAAATCATGTAACTACCGCAGCATTGTTTGATAGTTTTAATGTTGCTTCCATGAATCTTGATTGTGGTTCTAAGTAGAATGAAATATTGAGAGTCTCAATATTTTCTTCATTTATCATGATTATATCTATTGGCTCAGTTGTGAGGATATTAGTTTTCTTTAGATTAAATTGTAATCCATACTGAAGACCATAGTCTTTTATCTTTATTAGTATCTCAAGAAATTCTCCTTTTCAACAAGCTAGGTTATGTCCTCTGCTTATTGAAAATTTCCAGGGAGTCTTCCTCTAACCTCAACCCCATTTTTATCCACATAGGTCAGTTTCTCAGATAATTTGCTCATCATACAGGTTGAATAGTGAAAAGATACAGCTCTGATTTCCTGATCTTAAACACGGTAGTTTTCTTTGCTTTGTTCAGACAACTGTCTCTTGGTCTATGTGAAGGGTCCACCTGAACACCATTCAGCATCCTAGAACTCCCATTCTTCTCAATGTGATCCCCACAATTGAATGTCTTAGAATAGTCAAGACACAAGTGAGCACTGGGCTGCTAACCCCAAGATTAGCAGTTCAAAACCACAAGCTCCTCCTCTGGAGAAAGACAAAGCTTTCTACTGGTGTAAAGAGTTCCCTTCTTGGAAACCCACAGGCCCAGTTCGGCCTTGTCTTGAAAGTGCTCCTATGAGTCAGAATTGACATTCAGGCAGTGAGTTTGAGTTGTTTTTGTTTCCAGCTCTCTCTCTTGAGTTGCTACCGCAACCATTTATGAATTGTCTTCAGGAAAACTTTATTTGTTTGAGATATAATTGATGCTGTTCTATGCATCCCATATTCTGTTGGTCCATCTTTTTGGGAGGAGACACAGATGGATCTTTTCTGGTCAATTAATCTATTTTTTTTCTGCATCAATGAGTGAGTGCATTAGTTTATTGAAATATTTCAACTGATAATTAGTACATTCCTGGGGCTTTAATTTTTCTAACACGTTCAGTACAACTTCAATTTTTTTCTTTGATCATATACTAATTTTTCAGGTGGTTGAATGTTCACCAATTTATTTCAATATAGTGACTCTGTGTATCCCTTCCAACATCCCCCCTGGGGGAAAAAAAAAACATTTTATTGAGACTTTGATGCTTTCTCCATTATTCCATAAAAATCTTCAACATTTCAATTCATGATTGAATTATTTTCTTCAGTTTCTTCAACTTAAGAAATGTTGAATGTATTCTTCATTTTATATTTTGAACAGATATTTGCACATTTCAATATAATACTTTGTTTTCTGGAGTTACTCTTTGAAATATCCAGTTCAATTAACTTACTTTGGCATTTCTTCTATTTGCTTTAACTACTAGACATTTAAAAGCAAGTTTAGAGTTTCCTCTGACAACAACTTTGTTATTTTCTATCTTTCCTGTATTTAAGAAAAATCATTTTATTGGGGGCTCAAACAGCTCTAATCACAAAATATACACACATTCATCGTGTCAGTATTTATATCTCTCTCCCTTTTTTAAAAATTGGGGACTGAGCTGAACCCTGGTGGCTCAGTGATTGTGTGTGGGGCTACTGTCCACAGGGTTGATGGTTCAAATCCAGCAGCAGCTCTCCAGGAGCAAGGCTAGGCTTCCTACTCCCACCAGGGCAGTGATGCAGAAAAAAATTGGTGGTTCATGCAACTCTCAAAATCTACACATACATAAATCGTGTTGAGCACATTTGTACATTGGTTTCCATCATCATTTTCAAAACATTTTCTTTGTACTTGAACCCTTGGTATTAGATTGTCATTTTCCCCCTCTCTCCCCATCTTCCCTGCCTAATGGACCCTTAGTAATTTATAAATTATTGTTATTTTGTCATATCTTACACTGTCCCTTTCCTGTATTTTTAATAGCAGTTTGTTTATTATTTCTGAGGTCTTCACACAGCTTGTCATATGTGCTGTGATTAGTTTTTCAGTGTGTCAAATCCATTCTTGAGAAGGTCTCTAAAGTCAGATGGAATATTCTCAAGACTATATTTTGGCTCTCATCAACTTGTTTTAATTTTCTTCAGCTTCAATCTGAACATGCATATAAGCAACTGATAATCTATCTCAAGGTTGAGGCCTAGCCTTGTGTTTTCTTTTTATTAAAAATTATAGCAACTCTAAAATTGGTCAAAAAGAAGATCAGATGATAATCTAACTCGAACTGCCAAAATTGACTTCACAATACTCTCTGTCTGATAACAAGACTATTTATTTCTCTCAAGTATGGTGAAAGGAGATTCATCAGAAATTTAATCTATGTGGGGTCTCTAGGAATACATCTTAGGCTTCCAGTCTCATATACAGCCTTTGCAAATCAGATATTCATAATTTAAGTTCCATACCGTTCCCTAATTTACATCAGGATTTTACTATTTGCAATCCTTGGATCAAGCAGGATGGTGTGTTTCTTTCATGGGACTTATTGTACTGCCTCCTTTAGATACCTCAGCCTTTTTGGGGGGCTTTTAATAACATGGTTTTTCATGACCTCTTCCCACAATTGAGGTAAATTTGATGCCTATGTACTCTGAATTATAAGATCTGTCTGTAGAGTCATCATTCACATTGCTGAAAAATTCACATGGCAAATGAAGTGATTGGGCTTGCAAAATTCTATCATGCTATTTCCAGCTTCATTTCTATCATTAGGCTATATTTTGCATCTACCGATCCTTTTTGTTTACAACTTTCATATTCCAATCTATGATAATCATCATCACTGCATCTTGATTACATGTTCAAACAATTACAGACTGAAATTGATCCAATTCTTTAGTTTCTTCATCACTAACTTTAAAGTTTGTTTATAAATTTGAATAACAATTGTATTAACTGGTCTTCCATATAGGTATATAGATATTACCTATCACAGACAGCATTGTACCAGATAAAATTAGACATGTTCTTTTTGATGATGACTGAGATGCCATCCTTTTTGAATTTCATTATTGGCATGATAAATCATTTTGATTGTCCAATTCTAAATGACCAATATCAGTCCATTTCTGTTCACTAATGCCTAGGAGTTAGATATTTTTACATTTCATTTAATTTTTGACAACTTCCAATTTTCCTAGATTCATATTGTGTAGATATCACATTCTGATTATTAATGGATGCTTGAAGCTATTTCTTCTCACTTTGTCATGACACATTGGAATATAAGTGTCCTCAAAGCTTTGCTCCTTCCACATGGTCAAGGATGATTCTTCTTTAAGGAGTTAGTTCTTTCCCAGTCATATTTTGAGTGCTTTTCACATTAAGGTTCTTAATTACTGGCATTGTTTCAGTGTTGAATCCCTCAGAAGTGGTCCACCTGGTCCATCATCCTAGTTTGGTCTATGTGTGAAAGTTCTGCTGAAACTTGCCCACCAGGTATGACTCTAGTGGTACTCATTTGAAAAATTGGTGGCTTAACTTTCAACACTACAACAGCAGACAAGCTGCCACACTATGAAAAATTGATAGACAGATGGTGGATATCATCAAATATTATTTTCATATAGTATTTGTGCTGTTGAGGTTCATTCAAGTCATGGTACACATAAGGGCTCAATTTACCTATAGGGGTTAGTAATATTCCATTGGATAAACAAAACATGGTATTGTTATCCACTTATCCACTGAGCTGCATTTAGCTTGTTTCCACCATTTGGTTATTGTGAAAACAGTGCTGCAATACACACTGTGGAGCTATACATTGGGTGAATACCTAGGACTGGAACTGGCACTCTTCTTTACGTTCATTCGTACCCTTCCTGCATGAACACCCTACTAAGTGAGTTATTTTATTAGTTTCATGTTGTGGAGGAGTCACTAAAGACTTACAGGGTTAAGACACTTCTTGGAAAAACACAAACAAGCAAATGACTGGTTGTCTGATTGAGAAGCTGTAATTCCTCCTCCTCCTCCTCCTCCTCCTTACTACCATCATCCTATCTCCATTTTCCACTACAAAGCTTTTTCACAAAAAGCTTTGCCTTCCAAAAGCTATTCCCTTTTGGCGAGAAGGAGAGAGTTTGTTTAGTTGGTGGTATGCTTCTCTCAGGCACCATATTGTTGGCACACTAGCAACTTTGGCTTACAATGACTGCTGAAAGCTCTTGAGTCTGGCATGAGGTCAACTAGAAAGCCAGTTGACCTTAATGCTTAATGTCCAGTAATCGCAGATGGCCAAGTGCAGTGCCACACTTTGGAACTGCAGCACTTGGCTGACCTTGTTAAGAGAATTGTTTTTTTTTTTTTTTTTTGGATCTACTTTGGTTGCTTAGCTATATGCTGATCCACATGTAGGATCCTGAGGAGCTGATATTTTTGAGAACTAATAGACAAACAGACAAGGCCCCAAATAACAAAGGCTATGGAGAGTATCTCAATGAACACCGCAGTCTCAGCTCACTGTAGTGCAGCGATCTTTACTGTGGGGGTGCCTGCATTATGAATACACCTTAGCAATCCAGATAAATGAAGGGATGGTTATCCACTTTGAAAAGCACAATAAATTTGATTTGTAGGTGGAACCATTATAAAATGCTTTAAATATTAGTGACATGGTTTATAATACAATGCACTGAACACAACAATTGGGATGAGATGTCAATATACATATTGTGA
>PVJH01016835.1:0-49406 GCA_004026705.1 Nesogale talazaci | reverse complement strand
TCATGTATGATATATCAACTACAATTGGACTCAGTGTGTTCTCATTTATATTTATGATAGATATTTGATGTTAAGTATAAGTTTGATTTCATTGATGTCTGGAAATTCTTTATGGGTAAAAAATTGTGTACAGGTGCCATGTTGGCAAAGGGGGGATTGTGATGGGTAGGTTTTTTATGCCAATACGACCACAGAAGATTGGTGGGTCTGTTGTGATGGCACGGTCAATGAACACACGGGATGAATTGAAGGGCAGAGATAGGAAGGGCCCAGCGAGTCCCTCCCTCTCTCTTGCTTCCAGTTCTTCGAACCAGAGAGCTACCTTGTTCATCCTGTGCCTCGACCTCTAAGCAACACTACCCATGGGACACCTAATCATGGACTGTGAAGCTGTGAGTTGAGGTTCCTTCAAGCCCTACTTCACCACGCTCCTGGGATATACATCTCTTGAACTGGGGACTGTTGGACTCTGTCATCTGGCTGACTTTTGATGACCTGCTCTGCTGTTTGCTGCCTGTGACCAGATAGCCTGAATTGCTCTACAGAGGACTACTCAGTGGCTCTCAAGACTTGAAGGACTGCCAGTCTTCTAGCTGTCTCATGCAAGTGAGTTGCACCGAGCAATCTGTACTGCTTTATAGATTGTTAACTGTTTCTTTCTTATCTTATATAACTTTCTCTATATATAAATATATATAAATAATTACTAGTGTCCTGATTTTATTTCTCTAAGAGAACCCTGCCTGACACAATATCTAAGATACAGCTCTGGGTTCTTCTAGTCCTGAAGAAAGAAGAGTAAGAAAAGTGACATATGGAAAGTATTGGACTTAAAGAACACATGAGCTTCTGAAACCATAATCAGCAATCAGCTTCCACTGACTGCTGCTGTGAAAATGTTCACATTAGATGGTCTTGGATACAGGATGAGAGAATTTTTTTAAAAAATTTCTTTTTAAAATTTGTTTGTTTGTTTGTCTGTTTGTTTTTGGGAGAGCACCACTGCCCTCTGTTGGGAGTTGGAGGCCCAGCCTTGCTCCTTTAGAGCTGCTGCTGGATTTGAACCATGCAGTCCCGCACTCAACCACTAAATCACCGGGGCTTAGCCCAGGATGAAAGAATTATAGGATAAAACTCAAAATCATGACAAAGGTCATGAGTGACTGCTAGAGTCCATGAAGTGGCAGCCCTTCACCATCTACCCTAGCTGAGACTAAACTCACTTATGCAGGTCTATTTTTTTAATAATATTCACAGCCATCAATCCCTTCAAATTCATAGCAACCCTATAGGAAAGAGTGGAACTGGAGCTGTAGATTTCTGAGAGTAAATATGTACAAGCCCATAAAGAGTCATCTTTTCCCCAAAGAGTTGGCTTATAGTTTCAAACTGTTGACCTTTTGTTTAGCATCCTCATGTGTTGTAAGCACTACATCATCACCTAACAAACTGGTCTATATGAGGTAGGCCATGTTGACTAGAGAAAAAAAGTTAAGGACACTCATATGTGTATAAGAAAGAGATTGATATCGAGGTTAAATTCACATTAATAAAATATCCAAGCCCTGTCCAACTCAAGTCTGTATGTCCAATTCTTGTCCAAATGAACCTCTTTGGAGTCCCAAAGCCACAAGCAAGGATGCAAGATGCAGGAAGATCACAGGCCACTGAGTGAAAACTCGTATGGATCCAATGGCAGTAGAATCCTTACAGAATTCTGGAAAATTCCAGCTCACCTTCAGGAAGGTGAAGGCAGAGATAGGGTAGATACCCAGTACCCTTCTTATGATGAGGTCATGCCAACAAGAAGTCACCATTAGGCTGTAGCCTGATTGACAGGCTAGACTGCACCCCTGCAATTCGACACAAAATTAGGTAATTACCACAGAGAACATTAGCACTAATGAGGTATATGCTTTATAATAATTAAGTATTTGTGTCTGAAAGGGCAACATTTAGCTAAGGCTAAATTTGAAAAATGTTAAAAAGAAAATAGAGAAATCAAAACATAAACTTTGTTAGGGGGGAACTGACATAAGGGATGGCTCATTAAAGGGATTGCAGTGAATGAGATGAGAAAAGGGTGCATGGATGATGTGTATTATAATCTGCTCACAATCATTTTTTTAAAAAATAGAAAAGGTAAATTTTCACATATTTTCTTAGAGAAAGAAATTATAATAGAGAAGAATTTATCCTTTTAAAAATTAATCACTTTATTGGGAGCTCTTACAGATAGCATAACATTCCATAGTTCAATCATGTATAAGAAAGAGATTGATATCAAGGTTAAATTCACATTAATAAAATATCCAAGTCCGTATGTCCAATTCTAGTCTAAATGACCCTCTTTGGAGTCACAAAGCCACAAGCAAGGATGCAAGATGCGGGAAGATCACAGGCCACTGAGTGAAAACTCATGTGGATCCAATGGCAGTAGAATCCTTACAGAATTCTGGAAAATTCCAGCTCACCTTCAGGAAGGTGAAGGCAGAGTTGGACAGGGCTTGGATATTTTATTAATGTGAATTTGACCTTGATATCAATCTCTTTCTTATACACATATGTGTCCTTAACTTTTTTTCTCTAGTCAAGTGTTGTATAATTGGTACCAATTTTTAATATAATAATACATTGTTTTATTTTCAAATATGATATTCAATTTGTATATATGCATTATGTACTTATAGGTTACAAAATGGAATTATCTTTCAGGATTTATAATTAAGTTATTTTGATTTAAATCATTGGGAGTTCTTATTAGAGGAATATAAAATGGTATTTTCCCTTAGGTTGTCTTTACTAGATGTACATATAGTAAGATGGTGCATACATTTACCTGTGTTTAAGTCCTTTCCAATGAAATCTGAATTTTAACATAGGCGTGGAGAAGACTTTTATATGTATGGTCTTATCCTCTGGTGAAGTCATTGTCCTTAACAATTTTCCATCTCGTATTCTTCAAATTTCTCTTTATCACTTATTATCTAACTCTACATTACTTCAATACCTTGCTAATAATACGGCTGGTAGCCTAATAAAGCAAAAGTAACTCAAATATCCATCACATACCTGTCATTTTGCTTTAACGTGGTAGCTTGCAAATTGTTGTGATGCATTATTCAATACCACCCGTATTTATAATAGCAGCGGAAAGGTGGTGGAAAGGTATCAATAGTTTCCATACAAACAAGTAACAGGTGATCTATTTTTGAGGCATTAACTATTGAAATCTTTCTGTTGGCAGTGGAATATTGTTTCAAATAGTGCCAGAAGATAGGCCTCTTTGGTTATTAGACTTTTTATCTACAAAATAGGATTGAAGAACATCTATGTTCCCAAAGTAGAGTTGAATTTAATGAGGTGGATGGAGCAAGACTTTCAGTTGCTGACTGGAATGATGCAAAATGAGAAGAAAGAGCTGCAAATATCCATTAATAATTGAATTTTGGAATTACAAAATATGAATCCAAGAATATCCTCAAAAATCCTCCAAAAAATGAAATGGAACATCAACATGTGTAAGTTGCAATGAACCTGCATTGGCCATTTTGAATCATACAGTTTAATATGAGGGGTAGACAAAATCAAGAGGAATGGCTTTCCATCCAAAATCAAAGAGAACTACCTTGAAATACAATATTATCTGTGATAGGATAATTTCATTTTGTCTACAATGAAGTCTCATTAGTCAACTATCATTAAAATGCATGTACCAAACATTAAGCTAATGAGATTAGAATTTTACCAATTTCTTTGGTCTAAAATTAATGAAACATGCAATGCAGGTTCATCGCAAAAAAATGGTTGTGAATAGTTAAAGTTGGAAATGAAGGAAGGAGGCACAGCCTGAAATATGGCCTTCAGGGTAGAGACAAAGTTGACCATACCAGAGAATTTGCATGCCTAACAACTTCCTAGCAAATGGTTTTCAACACACATAAGTGACCATTATGCACTGGGAATAACCAATGGAATATGCAGGAATAAAATTAACTTTGTGTGGGAAGAGATAATAGACAAAATCATTATCATAAGCAAAATAAAGCCAGGGTGGGATGGGCAATAAATCATGGATTGTTCATTTTTAAGTTCTGGGTGAAACTGAAAAAATTAAAATAAATTCACAAAAGTGAGCATATAACTGCATATATCACACTTAAATTCTAGCAGAGCTCAATAAAATATTTGACTTGCTGAATATGAATGAAAGTTTAGGGCAGGAACTATAAGATGATATTAAAGAAATAATACCAGGAAAGTTATTCAAAAGAGAAAAACTATGAAATAGATGTTAGAAGAGACTCTGAAACATGCTCTGAACATAGAAATGTTTCTGTTTTTAGGGGCATCAAGTCAATTCTGATTCATGGAGACCCTGTGTCCAGTTTGGAGCCCTTCTCCAATTGCTCTTATACTTGAGCTTTTTTTTTGTGGCCACAGTGTCCAGAATGTTTCACTTCTTGGCTGTACACCTACTTTCGCAAACATGATGAACTTTTTCAGGTCCTAGTCTCTCCTGGTAACTTATCCAATGCACATGAAAGGAAGTTTTACCACCTTTGCCTGTAAGGAGCATTCTGGGTATACTTTTTTGAGACAGATTTGTTTGTTTCTTTGGCAGTTTATGGGACTTCCACCATTTTAAATCAGTACCATTGTTCAAATGCATCAGTCTTCAATGATCTTCCTTATTGTATATAAAAGTTTAGAATTGTAGGAGACCATTGAAGTGCTGTGTCTGAGGTCAGATGCACCTTAATCCTCAAAATACCATCCTTGCTTCTCAACACTTCAATGAGGTTTTTTTCTGCATCATTTGATCTCTTGACCATTGTTCCTATAAGCATTCTTTGTACATTCAAGCAAGACAAAATCCTTGACAATATCAATTTTTTCACCATTTATCATGATGCTGTCTATGGTTCACCTGTGAGGATTTGTGGCTTACTTTACATCGAGTTGTAATATGTACTGAAGGCACAATTCTTGATTTTCATCAGCAAGTGCTTCAAGTCGTCCTTACTTTCAATGAGCATGGTTGCAATATCTGCATGTTATCAGGTTGCTAATAAGACTTCCCCCAATCCTGCTGCCACATTCTTCTTCATATAATCCAGTTCTTGTCATTATTTGCATAGCATACAGATTGAATAAGTAGGATAAGAGCGTACAACCCTGATGACACATACATCTTCCTTGATTTAAACTGCTTTCTCTCAGTTTGTTCAAAGAACTGCCTCTTGATCCATGTATAGGTTCCATATGAGCACAGCTCTGTGTTCTGGAATTCCCATTCTTCTCAAGGATAACTTCAGTTCATGTGCTAAAAAAGTACACACACTTCTTTCTGATATTCACTGCTTTCAGCCAAGAGCTATCTGAAATCAGCTATGATATGCAGTGTTTCATGTCTTCTTCTGCTTCTGGACTGAATTTCTGGTAGCTTCATGCAAATATACTACTGCAACTGATGTTGCATGATATTCAGCAACATTTTGCATGCATGCTATAACAATGATACTGTTCTATAATTTGCATATTTTGTTGGGTCACCTCTATAAAGAATGGATACAAATATGAATCTTCTGTCAGTTGGCCAGGTAACTTGGCCATCCAAATTTCTTGGCATATAAGAGAAAATGTTTCCAATACTTTATTTGCTTATTGAAATATTTCAGTTTATTATTCCATAAATTCCTGGAGCTTCAATTTTGGCTATTGCCTTAGTTCAGTGTGGATATTTTCTTCAGTATTATGGGTTATCGATCATGTACTACCTCTCTGGACTTAGTGGAATGTGGACTAGTGTGTTTTGATACAGTGACTGCATTTTATTTTCATCTATTTTTGTCATCTTGTATTTCCCAATATTTTACCAGACTCTCCTATTAGCAAATGAGATAGATTCTTTTCTTTATTTCTTTCAGTTTAGGATAAGGTGATAATGTTTCTCCTCTCTTGTTTTCTAATTATAGGACTATGCAAATTTCATAATCCTTCATTTTGTCATCTCTCACTGTCCTTCAAAATGTTCTATTCAACTCTTTTTCTTTTTCATCCCAGCTTCCATTTTTATAGCTCCTCTTAGTAAGAGCAAGTTAGAGTGTTTCTTTTGATATCACCTTGGATCTTCTCTTTGATATTTTCCTGCTTTTTAATGACCTTTTGCTTTCTTTGTGTGTGATGTTCTTGATGTGATCCCAGAGTTCATCAGATCTTCTGTCATTAATTTTCAATGCAGCGAAGTTATTTTTGAGATTCTCAAGCTTAAGCTGTAATAGCTTCAATATCATATATTAGCTCTTGTGAACTTGTTTTCATTTCATTCAGCTCAGCTTCAATCTGAAATCAATTGAGGGTCTGTTCCACAATCTGATCCTGGCATCATTACAGCAGCTGATAGTGAATTCCTACATTTTCTCTCCTCCATTCTCCACAGTTGTAGCCAATTTGATGTTTGTGCATTTCTTCAGGAGATAGCCATGGGTATAGTCATCTTTTATGTTATTGGTAAGGTATTAGTGATACAGAAGTCATTGGTTTTACAAAATTCTATCATGCTCTCTCCAGGTTCATTTCTGCCACAAAGATCGTATTTTAAAACTACTCTCCTTCCCTCTATGTTTCTCATTATTGCATACCTTTCACCACAAATTATCAATGCATATTGATGGTGTGTTTGGCCAATTTCAGTCTGAAGATGTTGGTTAAATTCTTAATGTGTACCCAGAAATTGTTGTTGATGCATAAATTGAATATTATGTGTATTGACTGGATTTCCATGAAGGCTTATAGATATTATCCTATAACAGACTGCATTGCACTTCAAAATAAATCTTGAAATGTATTTTTTAATGATGCAATGCCATTCCTCTGGAATCTGTCACTCCAGGCTTAGTAAACCATATCATTTTCTGATTAAAAATGGACAATACCAGTTCATTTCTGCTTACAAGTGCCTAAAATATCAAGCTTTGAAATTTGAAGCAAAAATCCTTATAATTGTACCAAGAGAAACAATCATGAAGAGAAATTTTTTAAGTTTTCAAAGATCTCATTTTGTGTGCATCCACAATCAATAACCCTGAGTGGAGTCAAGAAATCAAATTATGTATCACATTAGGCAAACCTGTTGCACACAATGTATTAAAAGTGTTGAAAATCTAAGCTGTCACTTTGGTATTGTTTTTTTTTTAAATCATTTTATCTCAAGCTCTTATAGATAGCATAACTTTCCAGAGTTCAGCCACATCAGGCAGTAATGTACAATTGCTTTCTGAATCAGTTTATTATTATTATTATTATTATTATTATTATTATTATTATTGTTGTTTTTGTGGGCATCACTGCCCACTGGTGGTCATGGGACCTACCCAGCGCTGCTCCTGAGAGCCGTTGCTGCATTTGAACCACCAAATCCGTGGGTCACAGTTCCTCACTCAACCACTTGCGCCACCGGGGCTCAGCCCCAGAATCAGTTTTAAAGCAATTTCTGCATGAACTCCTTGATATGTGCCCCCCTTTATCCCCTCTCTCCCCCATCCTACTTCTCAGGAACCTTCACTTTTATCAATCATCTATGTATCTATAACATATCTAATATTTTTGCCATATAGGACATCATCCATTATATCCATTTACATATAATTCTGTTGTTTGCACCTCTCGAGTGGGATTGCACAGTCATCAGTGCTATTAGCTGCTCCCCCTTCCTGAGCTTCCTTGCCCACCCTCACTTCTCATTCCCTGAGGGAACCATTACCCCTGTTAATGTTCCTGAAGTGTTATCTAGCTTGGTTTTAATGCATTGAATGATCTTAAGTATATAAATGAACATATGTAAATCTAATATGATTAATGAAGTTAAATAAAAGCCATAATAGCAAGGGGAGGAAGTATTAAAGAAACCAGTGATAGTTAAGTGTTTCATCAGTGATATACCACATCGTGGATTTATCATCTCTTCTATGTGGCTCTTCTGAAAGGGAAAGTCAAATTATCTTGAAGGTGGGTTTGGAGTCTCCACTACATCACCACCCCTTCATATAGATTTCATTGATCGAGTCTGTCCTTCTGATACCTTTTCCCATTAATACCTTATGATCACGCAGGCTGGTGTGCTCCTTCCATGTGAGATTTGTTGCTTCCCCACTAGATGGCTGCTTGTTTTTGACTAGAAACCATTAAGATTCCACACACTATATCTTTTAATAGCTGGGCACCATCAGCTTTCTTCCAAATTTGCTTACACATCCATTTTGTCTTCAGCAATCATATCAGGAAGTTGAGTATCATTTATGATCAAAAGAAATGTGTGTGAGAGGAATTTCTGAGTGGTGAATAATGGATAGCATGATAATGGGGCAGGAGGAAAGAAAAAATATAGTCGTGCAAATATGTTTGCTTATGTAAATATATGTGTATGTATTTATTTAAATATCAGTATAGTTGCTTATATGTATGCAAATGCAAATACAATTAGGAAGAAGATGGACTTTGGGTCTCCACTCTTGGTATCACAGCCCTGCTCATAACCACCAGGCTACTGGGACTCCTTTTTGGCTCTCTACTTAAATGTTCCCTCAGTACAAGATCCGTTTGTTCCCATAGTGTGGCATTGTATGATATTCACCTTCCTCACATGATCACTGAAGACAAAATGGGGGTATAAGGATGTCACTTTGAATATTAAGATTACCCTGACCCATCTCACCTTATATGCATGTGATAACTGGAAAGTAAACAAAAAGTGCCAAAGAAGAACTTATATGTTTGAATTATGGCATCAGTGACAAATATTTAAAGTACCATGGATGTTCAAAAGAAAAATCTCTCTTGTAAGTAATGCAGCCAGAATGCTCCTTAGAGATGGTGATTTGGGGGCCTCATCCCACATGTTTGGCACATGTTATCAGGACTAGTCTCAGGAAAAGGGCATCATACTCATTAAAGTGTCAGTGAGAAATAGAGAGACCTTCAATGAGATGCAGTGACAGTGACTGCAAAAATGGGCTCAGAAATGAGAATATTGAGATTGGTTCAGGGCTGACAGTGTTTCACTCTGTTGTTTAAAGGGTCTCTATAAGTTGAAAGAGGTTGAACAGCACTGAAAAAATAATAATATGTTAATGAATGCTGAGATAAACTCTAAAAGTGCATTACATCAATACTTACTTCCTCTCAGTTCCACCAGTGAACATTTTAGTATTTGTACCATTAAAACATACACAGTGTCATCGATGCACCATAAATCACATAAAACTATACAGTTCATTAAAAATATATTATTAATTGGAAATGGATACATCTATCTTTTTATTCCATAGTCCAATCACAGTAAGCAAAATTTTACAATTGCTACCACACCCAGTTTATAAACATTCTTTTTCTTCCTAGATACCTTGACATCATCTCTCATTTACCCCACAACCACCAGTCTAACCCGCCCCACCTTGAAACCCTTATTCAATGTGCAGTTCCAATAAGTTCATCAATCCTGGGTTTCATATATTGAAGCGCATGTAACACAGCTTTTTGAGGGTGACCTCCAAGGACATGGCACTTTTAAGATGCACCTAACTATAAACAAGTGAAAACAAAACAAAAATACGGACAATATTGTAAACCAGATCAGGTCCAGCATGTATCAGAGGGGGGATCAACCGACAATGTTTTACCTGTTCAAGTCTGATGTATGCCTTCCATCTTCTATATGCATCTCTCCAATGCTCTCTGTTTAGTTAACCATTTCCTCATATCCATGCCTCAATTGTGGATAGATGGAGTTCTTCAGAGAACTATTTTCTATGTAGTTCTCATACACAGATCTTGGGATCCCCCTGTCATCCATAGCCTCCCGCAAACCAGATTCTCACTTTTTAGGCTCTGATACTAATCCCTCCTTTGATTTTGGATTGCATTCCTTATAATCCTTTGGTGACTGGTGATGGCATGCTTCTTCCATGTACACTTAACTGACATGTCCCTTACATGTCTGCTTGTTTGGAGACAAGCCTTTACTGCCTCAGCTGCTTCGCCCCATCCACGTCTACGTTTGCCACATTTTTCTATATCACCCTTATATTCTGTGATGTCTTCCTGAGGGTGAGTCTCGAAAAGGCCATGATGTAAGTCCAATTTTCCATAAATGAAGCTAGGATTTAGTGTGAACCCTTACTGAAAAATGATGACTAAGTCATTGAGTTCCAAAACTTTTGACTCTGTGTTAGGATGGTTCGTGGGACTGAATGCCAATAGGGTAAGGTTCCTAGGGGCATATTTTTAAATAAAAAAATCATTTAAAGTCATTTACTGCTTACTACTCTTGAGGGCAACTGCAAGAAATGGGGTTGGGATTTTTCAGAAGGATAACTTGAATGAGGGAGCAGTTACAAGCTGTGGGTTTGGAATCTCCCTTCCAAGTTGTGTTCAGTATGCAGTAATGCAAGTAGGTGATTGTGCACCTCATATTACCCAATCAGATGTTATAGGTATGTCCTCCCCTGGAGAAAGAACACTTCATTTAAAGAGATATTAAAATCAAGCCTGAAAAATAACCAGCTTTATTAGTCATAGGCAAAATGCAATTAAACTTACAATGAGATGTAAGTACACATCACAGGAAGGGCTAAAATTAAAAAAGGCTGGTACACAAAAAGTTATTAAAGGTTTGAAACAATAAAGAACTTATATACACTGCTAATATAATAGTATTTTTAAATCATTTTATTGGGGGCTCTTACAACTCTTGATAAAATCCATACATCAATTGTATCTGATATAGTCATATATATATATATATATATATAATCAAGAGAGATAGATATTTCATCATTCTTTTCTAGACATTTATTTTTCTATTGAGCCCTTGGAGTCAGTTCCTCTTTTATCCCTACTTCTCCCCACCCCCCAACCCTCATGGCCCCTTGATAGATTGTAGATTATTAATTATTTTCAAATCTTACACCGGTCACTGTCTCCCTTCCCATTTGGCTTCTGTTTTACTTCTCCCCTGGATGGGGTGTGTGTGTGTATATACCATTCACTGTGATTGGTGCCCCCATTTCCCTGTGCCCTTTTGATATATTTGTTCCTATTCCTTTTCCTGGATTCCACGTGTTGTGAGTTTTATCTCTTGCCTATACCTATGTACATGCTCCCGTCTAGTCTAGATTGGGAAGCAACATTGAAGTCATCACAGAGAGGAAGTGAGGAGGCCTGAAGAGATCAGTGTTATAGTTAAAGACCCACTAGTGCTCTACTGTACCTTGATTGACCCATCCCCTCCCTGCCACCTCTCTGGGGGTGGGGGATGGTGTGGCGAAGTTCCATTGCTCATAGATGGGCTTTGGGTTTCTGCTCCAACCCCCCCTCCATTTTCACCAATGCATGTTTCTTTGTTTGTGTACTGTTTGTTGTGAATCTTCTGAGGCCCATTGCCTGCTCTCAATGATACCTCATGATCACACTGGCCGGTGTCCTTCCTCCATGTGGGCTTGTTGCTTCACTGTTGGATGATTCTTTGTTTAATTTTTAGGTTTTAAGACCCCAGACACTATATCTTTTCATTGTTGGGCACCATCCTCTCTCTCCATCACATCTGTTTATGCACCCATTTTGTTTTCGATGATCATGTAAGGGAATAGGAGTGGGTTAGGGACATGTGTCACAGAATATCAATTTGTTAGACAAAATGTTCTTGTACTGCAGGAAGATGTGAGCTGAGGCCCAAGGCCTGAATGCAGCCTCAGTGTATTGCCTTATAAATATGTGTATACAGGCCAATATCATGATTGTTATGGATTAATGTATTTCCATAAGTGCACCCCTCTGGTATTCTCCCTAGCTAAGTCTTTGCTTCCTAGAGCTAGCTTCTGTTTCCTTTTGCCTCCACCTGCCCTGCCATCACTTTCCCCCCTTTTCTACCTAATAGTGCTTCCTGTCCGCTAGCTTGCTGTTGCTCTAACGCTCATAGCATGTCTAACCACTCCTGGATGCGGTTCTACTTCCCTGGCTGTTTCCGTGTCCATAACGCCCTTGGCTCTCCATCCCCTTCATCCCACCTCCTCCTCTCCCTCTCCCTTCTGGGGTCATTGGCTCCATTGCCTTCTCCCTGCACTTCCTTCTCATGTCCAATCCATATAAGTAGGTAAAATATCAATGTCTGACTCCAAGCAGTAAGAAAACAGTTGAAGGAAGAAAAGAAAAAGATAAGAAAGAGAGAAAGAATAAAGGAAGGAAGTAAAAGAAAGAAAGCCCTACATAGGTCCAGGTCTATTTTCTATAACCACTTTGAGATATTATTTGTCAGTACTTACCAAGGCCAATGAATTAATGCACAATGTTTATGTGTTCCAGAATAAGGTGTGCACACAAAAAACCAGAGTTAATATATTTACAAAAACACGTGATAAAATGTACCCCATGTATAATAGTGACAGACTACTGTTCATCATTTGAATAAATAAATGGATGTTGGTATATTCATATAAATGAATTACTGGTCTTGATCACTGAAAACCAATGATCTACAACAAGAAACAGCAATAAAGGTTTAACAAAACATAAATGTTGATGTGCCACATAATTTCATTTATCTATGGTGTCAATTAATTTATAAGTTAGAACACCAAAAGTAAGATATGAATGGCTTTTAAATATATGTAAACAAGCATAACCTTAACAGTAGCAGTATAAATAATCTCTAAAATTACACTAAGAAGTTTTCAACTATTTGCTTGTAAAAATCCAAATATTTATAATATTCTCATTATGATAAACTTGCTTTAAAAGGGTCACCTAATATGAATCTTAAAGGAGAGCTTAGTGTGATGTGCGGACATGTTCCCTTTCTCTTGGCACTTGAAAATATCCCCTGTGGAGGTTGTGAAATGCAGATCCCCATGTCTCACCTCTTCAAATGTTGATGGAGTCAGTCCAGGATGTACTTGTATTTCTAGAAACTTCTCAGATATTCCTGATTCTAGCTTTTTGAAAACCTTACATGTAAATAGGACATCCTCAGATTTATTTATTCTTAAGAAAATTTCTTTAGATATATCCTTATAAATGATGGTCATATCCGTGAAAAAAAAAGTCCAAACTGGATAAACCACACATTTAAAATGCTTAATTATTGAATAGGAAATATATAAAAATCACATTTTCTTTTTTATATATAAATCATATTATTTGGGGTTTGTATAATTCTTTTTTGGGTTTTTTTTGTTTTTTTTTTTGTATTTTGGGGGCACCACTGCCCTCTGTTGGTGGGAGTAGGAGGCCCAGCCTTGCTGCTGGATTTGAGCCTCCAACCTAGTGGGCCACAGTCCCGCACACAACCACTATGCCATCGGGGCTCAGCCCCTATTGGGAGGAGGGGGGTTTCATATTCTTATCACAATCCATGCAACCATCCATTGTGTCACAAAATGTTTGTGCATTTGTTTCCTCCATCTTTCTCAAAACATTATCTTTCTATTTGAGACCTTGGTATCAGCTCCTCCTTTTTCCCCTTCTTTCCCATCCCCCACCCTCACAAGCCCTTGATAATTTATAAATCATTATTATTTTGTCATAGTGTACACTGTATAATGTCCCCCTTCACCCACTTTTCTGCTGTCGGTACCCCAGGGAGGAGATTATATGTAGATCCTTATAATATGTTCCCCCTTTATACCCCACCTTCCCTCCACCATCCTGGTTTTGCTACTCTCACCATTGATCCTGATATAGTGTCTGGGATCTTAGAGGTAAACAAGCAGACATCTAGATCAGAAGCAACAAATCCAACATGGAAGAAGCACACCAGCCTATGTGATCATGAGATGTCAAAGGGATCAGGCATCAGGCAACGAAGAACTAAAAATTGTATCATTGTAATGGAGGGGGTGTATCAGTCCAGGTAGACAAGAAAAGCACATTCATAAACACTCACATGTGGATAAGAAAGTTTTATATACAAGAGCAAAGCAACTATACATGAAGAAAATACCCCAATCCCGTCCAGTCTAAGGTCATAAATCCTATGTTAGCCCATATGTCTGATACAAGTCTAAAAAATCTTCTTCAGACTCAGAAAGCACATGCAATGACACCGAATGCAAGTAGTGTTGTAAAAACTCTGGCAGGCATCTCCAAGTGGCTTCTCTGGCTTCAGAGGGCTGGTTGCAGCCATTGACTTGTCTGGCTCAGGAAGCTAAGGTACCTCTATGTAACTTTTTCTCAGGAATGTCTCAGAGAAAGTCAGCCTTCTTAGTTGAGTGTTTCCAAGGGTGTGAATGAGATATTGTCTCCTGCCTCCAAGAAGGAATTACCACATTTCCCAGAATTCTCACAGGAGAAGGCCATATCCACAGAGGTCTCATTGACGAGCTCCATATTAATTGGCTAGACCCCACCTCTACACTCTTAATTCTCAAATTGACACCAAATTAGGTGACAGCTACAGAGGGAGTACGGATTGGAGACTAAGGCAGAAGAAGCTATAATTGTGTTAGCAATTGTAATCACTATCTCATCACTGAGCTGTTTCAAGGAGACTTTTGCACATACATTTTCTTCATGAATTATACAGTGGAATGAAAGTCGTGGTCTTCCAAATTCCTTCTGCAATAGGCTTACAAAGCCAGCATGTTTTTCTAACATTGCTGGAGCCCCATAACTTGTGACAAAAATAATTTTTTCTTCAAATAAAAAACATTTCCATTTTGAATTTAGTGAATTCTTGAACTTTCTTTAAAATGTCAATACATTTTGTAGTACCTAACATTGGTGAACATACACACAACTCTTCATGAATAACTGGGGAATCAGTGATAGCTCCATAATGAGCAACTATTGCAAGCCTGGAATAGTTATTTATGTCAGTACTTTCATCCACAGACAAGTCCAATGAGATCTATCTCATTCATGTCAAATTATGCATATGTATATTCATTTGTTTGGCTTGTCTGAAAGAAGACAGACACTGACAGCTGCTGAAGGCCATTTCACCAAATCAAAAGCAACATGGGGCAGTGATCATCCTCTACTTCCAGCCATTGCCATAAATCGAAAGCATGCACTTTAATTCATTAGCAAGAATACCTACCAATTGTCAAGATTAAGAACTGTTTTCTGGGTCACTAAAATGTTCCCAGTGGGTTATAGGCTGACGACCACTGGACTACAGTAACTCAAGCAATAAAGGTGCTATAACTCAAAATGAATTAGCCTAGATAAAGTAATTTTTTTGTATTTTTTCTTTACCATTTTATTAGTTAATGTAGATGTGCAGTCTTTAAAAAAGTCATTTTATTGGGGTCTCTTAGAGCTCCTATCAAAATCTGTACTCACATGGATGAAGTTGAGCACATTGACACATATGTTGCCATCAGCATTTCCAAAACATTTTCTTTCTACTCGAGTCCTTAGTGTCAGTTCATTTTCCCCCACTTCACAATCCCTTTCTCATGAACTCTTTAATATTTATAAATATTATTTTTTAGGTCTCACGTTGACCACTCTCTCCCCCCCCCCGCCCTACGTTTCTGTTGTCTGTCCCCCGGGGGGGGGGGTATATGTCCATCATTGCCACCTTCCCCTTACACTACTGGTATTGCTACTCTCATTATTGGTCCTGAGGGGTTATCTGTTTGGATTAAGTGCTTTGAGCACAGATCTGTACCCATGTGTATTCACCAGTCTAATCTGACCTGTAAGGTAGAATTGGAGTCTTAATAATAGGGAAGATGCAGGGAGCATGAAAGAACGAGAGGAAAGTTGTAGGTTTCATTGGTGCTGTACTCCACCCATCTTGTTTGTCTCTTCCTTGTGATCCTTCTGTAAGGGGATATACAATTGTCTACAGATATACTTTGGGTATCCACTCTGGATCTCTCCTCATTCACATTAACAGGATTTTTTGTTCTGGGTATTTGAGGCCTGATAGCTGATAGCTGATCCTATCAAAACCTCATGACCACACAGGCTGGTGTGCTTCCTCCATGTGACTTCTCAGCTAGATGGTAACTTGTTTATCTTCAAACCTTTAAAACCTCAGATGCTATATTTTTTGATTTCTTGGCACCATCAGCTTTCTTTGCCTCATTTACTTATGCACCCATTTTGTCTTCAGTGACCATGTTGGGAAGACAAGCATCATAGAATGCCAGCTTATTAGAACAAAGTATTCTTGCATTGAGGAGGTATTTAAGTAGAGCCCCAATGTCCATCACCTGCCTTAATAACATATAAATATATGCATATAGATTTATTTCCCCATCATATAAATGTATTTGCATATGCACATGCCTATCGTTAGACCTCTATAAATGCCCTTTGCTTACTAGTTCTTTCCTCTTTCCTTTTACTTTTCTCCTGTACCACTATCATGTTTGGCTTTCATGCAGGTTTCAGTGATTCCCTTTGGCTACCTTGCCTTTGATTAAGCACCATCAGCATCCTGATGCCCTCCTCATCATCAATTTTAGATCACTTGTTGTTACCTTGCCTCTGGATTTGTTTGCATCCCCTTTTCCTTTCCCCTACCTCCTATTCTCCCATGTGCCCCTGGACAATTGGTGAAGTTGTCTCCTCCTCTGGATTTTTGTTTTGCTTTGGTTTTGGGTTTTTTTTTGGACATCACTGCCCTCTCAGGTGGAAGTAGGAGGCCCAGCCTTGCTGCTGGATTTGCACCTCCAGCCCCGTGAGCTGCCTTCACGTGCACAACCACTACGCCACCGGGGCTCAGTCCATCTCCTCTGGATTTTTTATCCCATATATCTTATCTAGATAGACATGCAGAGACAATAAGAACCACAAAAGCAAGACAGAGCAAAAGCAACAGCAAAAGAAAACAAAACAACAGCAACAAAAAACAATAGTTCCAGAACAGTTGGTTGAGCTTTAGCGGTGTTCTCCAATATGATGGGGTGCCACGCTCTGCTCCAACATCTCTTTTGGTATTCTGTGGGGGCTTCATTGCTTTGCTCCCCTTGCTGCGGTGTTGTGCCCCCTTAGTGTAATACCCCAGTGTGGTAGAGATAGATCAGGCACATTCCCAGCACTCTTTCCAGGATTATCCCCTATAACACTATTGTTCAGTGAGAGATGTCCTGTCTCAATGTCCAGTCTTCATGCAGGTTATTATTAAGTTAAAAATAAAAATAATGCTATCTTGTATAATTCTTTAATGTAGCTTTATCTCAAACATATACTACATTCATAAAAATATGTATCCTAGATAGAAAAGAGCAATTTTACTGAACAAATTTTTTATTTTATATGAATTGCAAACTATATTGGGATTAAGGTAATTTTTGTATTTTAGTGGGTTCAGTAGGATTTAGAAGCAATACAAGAAAATTCTAAAAAATTTATGGAATTTTTTTCATTATCTTTTCATTCCACTTTCCATTATCCTTTTAAATTTCCCATGTACTGCTATCTGATATCAAATATGTTTGATAACATAAAAGGAACTTGATTTCTTTTCTGTTCCTTTGTAACTTGAGAATATTTTGCTGAGATCTTATAACTGGCATTACTTTTTCACTTCCTTCATATTTTGTTCTTAACGGAACCCCTAAACTGGAACTATGCTGTACCTCACCATAAAAGTAACACTGGGCAAAAAGCTACTTTAATCTTTGGGGACATGTAGTCTCCTGCTCCAAAACTAAAATTATGGGAGTTGTAGGGTAACTTGTTTATTGTTAATATATTAATTACTCTAATTAAGCATATCAGAATAGATTACACTCATGAGAACAAGGATATGCCTATGATATTTCTCACTAGTATATTGTAGTTTTTGACATTGTTCCAAATAAGACGAAATAGAAACTAGAAAACAAGAAGAGAGAGATAAAGATTATTAGAAATTACAGAACTATTAACTAGAAAATGTGTAGCAACATAACTGGTCTTAGAAAGCAAATGGACAGAGGGGAAGAAATTTATAACTAATCTATCTTGTGACTACCTTCAAGTGCTTTGGATTCAATAGATGCCATGTATGGCATGGTGTATGGGTAGACAACTGTTTTAGATTTCCTCAGTCTTCTTACTTTCTTGTGAATAAGGTGGGGTTTTACATATCAGGTCACCATGTTTTATTCATTTACTTAAGCAAGTTATCACATTCCCAAAGGCCTCTCTGTTCCCTTCCCAACCTTTTTACCTCACACAGCTTTTTTGTAGTGTACGATTCTCTCCTTCTCCCAAGTTAACACACTTCATTCTTGTTAACTATCAAAGTCTGGTGATAAACACATACATGCACACGTATATATACCTGTATATATGTGTGTTTATATATGTATGCATGTGTGTATATACATGAAAATCTTTGCCTTGAATTTCTGTAACTGTTGTCTTATGCAGTATTTGTGCTTTGTGATTGACTAGTTTCATTCAGTATAATGTCTCATAGATCCATGGACATCACGAAGTATTCCACATTATTGTGTGGTATTCCATACAATATAGAGTATGTATGGATATAGTATGTATTCTATACACACCATTTTGTATGGTATTCCATACAAAAATCCATATGAGATTTTCTCAGTCTGATCATGATCCACCAGTAATAAGGCTCTGTAGTTTTTCAAGTGTTTCACTTTATCACCTCACTTTCACTCATGTCAAAAGATTAATTTGACAGATTCTTTTAAAATTGACCAAATATGAATTCTTTAATGTATGAGGTGGTGCATAAATAAGAGAGGACTTTAAAGTAGGTGCAAAAATTGTATTGAAACATAATAGAATTTTTACATGAACTTTTTGAAAACTTTATGTATTATATAAAATAAAATTTAGGAGAACTGGGACTCTCCAGGACTGCCTTGATTTTTGGACCTCAACCATTTTTCAATTAATAATATATAGTTTCACCACTTTTCTTTAACTTGTTTAGTAGAAAAATCTGAAATTTCTTTCCCTGACAAGTTTCCCCTTTACCTAGGTCATATTTTCATAGATTTTTATCATATATACATAAACTTATCTTTCATAAATCTCACCCTGAACCATGTCAATTTGTGTAGTCCTAGATAAAATATTTTCAAAATACATATTTTCTGAATGTGATAACCCATTTCTATAACATCATCTTTGAGCACTGCAGAACCTTCATGCATTTTGGCATAGCTATACTTCTATGCCAGAGTCAAATACATTTATTGTTTCAAGTGCAAGGAAAATCCACTCATTAATTTAATCTATATGCTCTGGAGCTATAAGGGAAACAGATTTAGCTTCAATTTCTAATGACATCTAGTTATATATATTTGCTATGTAATAGTGAACTGGAATAAAAAAGTGAGTTTCCTTCTCAACATCAGCATCAATGTGTTCTGACACCTGAGAAAAGTTAGCAAATCAGTACCGTCCAGTCAAATTAAGATATCAAACTGAGGGGAGAGGGTATTTTTCTGTCAAAGAGAAGGAAGTGGAGATGGGTAGATATCATGAGTCATATTTTCAGTAAATGTAGATTTAGAACAATGTGACAATTATAAACAGGTGACCTTTTTTCCAAAAGGGAAAATATTGTTTTGGAAGTTGATTGAATACTCCATATATTTGCTAAGAGAATGAATCTGGAGTGAATTGGAGTATATACATAATCTATTGCTCTAAAAAGGTAAGCATCAATCACGAGTACAAATAAAGTAAGAAAAAAATAAAACTTATGAACCTTCTTAACACAATGGACTGCTTCAGTATACCAGATCTTAAAATTAGAAACATGAGGCTATTTTTTAATGACTCATGCAAGAGGAAGGTCTAAATGCTATAGGTATATATACAAATACAATTTATTGCATATTAAGTTTATAAAATAAATATTATATTCCTTCTCAAGAGATATTTAAATAAATCAACAAAATGTAATTGGATTATACCTCTGTCCATATTATTTAATCTCTTTTCTAATTTAAAATTAAAATGTATTCTTAAATGAATAATCAAGGGGCCTACTTTCAGCATAGTTTATTATTTCTGATCCCTAATGTCACTATTTGATTTTTATACCACTGCATGATCCAGGGCTTGTTTAACACATTTTTCTCTTCTCTTTATTATTCTGACTACTTAGATCATAGATTATGACTTAACAAAACTAATTAATTAAGATAAACCATTCTACACTGAAAATAAGATAAACTTCATTGAATGTATCAGAAGGAAATTCTTAACTACTTGGGCAGGGGCATAGGCTACCTTTCCAGTCCTTTGGACTAATTTACAGTTTAGATGTGAGAGTGTGCAAATGATTCTGTGAGGAAGAGAAAAAGACTGCAAAATTCTGCTAAACTCTAAAGTCTGACATTTCCAAAAGATATGAAACCCTTCATCACATGTCATTTCTAGATTTAGCATTCATTCTAAAGTTCTCTTAAGCTTAATCTAGAGTAGACTAGCAATTCCACAGAACTGGCAAACCAAATTTCCAAATTTATGAAAAAGGAGTACTTTAAACTCTACTGCTTATAAAATCAATCCATGATTCATCATACTCAAGAGTGATAGAAATTGTACCACTTAGAACCCATGTAAGTGTGTGATATATAAATGTAGGTGAGAAAGGTTTTAAGCTGTTACTTTCAGCTTCTTTGCCAGAAATTATCTCTGAACCATAAATAAATAAACAAACAAATAACATGCCCTGTAGGTCACTATGTGAATTGGTGTTTCACAGGAGAAGATAAAGGTAGCCTTACTAAATATAACATTTTTGCCTTTTCTGTTTTGTGTACAGATAGTCCATGAATAGATAGATAATCACTGACTGTGGTAGAAAATCAATTTATTTAATAATTATATATACATAACACTTTCCTTTTCTTCTTCCATTTATGTAACTAATGAGCCAAAAATAAACCTGGAATTAATCAACTGTGTACTGAGATGCTTAACTTTAGGAATTAGAGTTTTAATTAACCATTCTGAATATTTAAGCCAGTTACCAACACTTTTATTTGAGATATCCAGAGAACATATATTTTAAAACTAAGACTAATTTCACATTGCAGAACGATTTAGAAGCATACTGAACATTTTTAAAACATTGGTTTCTAGAACTTTATTTTAAGCATTGTAATAACATGACATTGAAAGTTATGAGCTTTTAAGACCTTAATGCTTTCTTGTGTTTTACAGGCCCACAAGTCAGTTACAGCTCAAAGAAACCATTGTACAACAAAATTGACACTGCCTCGTCCTGTGCCCTTCTCGTAACTATTCCTGTATTGGGGCCCATTGTTTCAGCGACCATATCCATCCATCTTACAGAGTTCTTATCATTTTATGCTAAACCTCTACTTACCTAAGCATAACAATTGGAGACCAGTCTCTGATTGAAAATGATCTAAGTAATTGACACAAGTTTTGCTATTGTATTTTTTAAAGATGTTTTCTGTCTGTATTTCTTTCAAGATAGTTAGTATAATTTAATAGTCAACTCCATAATGCAAAACCATCAATTCCTTTCAGTCTTCTTTATTCATACTCCAGTATTTGCAATAAAGCAAACTAACAGTACATTTTCAGCTCACTTTACTCCTGTAAAATGACTACTTTTTTATTTAAAGTGAACTTTTGCTGCTGATTTACCCAAAACAATATGGTATTTGATTTCTTGACTATTGTCTACATGG
Organism: Nesogale talazaci; assembly: GCA_004026705.1. Classification (NCBI taxonomy): domain Eukaryota; kingdom Metazoa; phylum Chordata; class Mammalia; order Afrosoricida; family Tenrecidae; genus Nesogale; species Nesogale talazaci. The sequence continues at coordinate 27,753 of PVJH01016835.1, read as the reverse complement.
CTGCTGATTGTGGGTACAATTGAACATTTGAAAAATATTTTCTCATCATGTTGCTTATTGATACACTTATTAGAATAATTGTTTTCTTTATATTAAAGTCTCAGCCCTATTGAAGTCTGAAGCTTCTGATCAACAGTAAGTGTTTTCAGCAAAGTAATGTTATCTGAATGTCACAGATAATTAAAGAGCTGTTCTGAGGCTATTTTATTATACTGGAGGTTATATGATAGGGCTCCTTAAATTATTTGGTCAGCATACCTGTTGAGTAATTTTCATGAAAATACACCACCCTGACACACATCTTCTCTGTTTTTAAACTCTGAAGAATCTCACTTACTTGTTTTGAATGTCTGTTTCCTGGTCTACATAGAGATACCAAATAAGTACAATTAAATTTCCTGGGATTTCATTATTTTATGTTGCTTACATTTTAATATGATCCACATAGTCCAAATGCCTTTTTATGGATACTAAAAGACAGGTAAATATATTTTGATACACTCTATGTTTGACAAAGCTTCATCCTAATTAAGCAATCGCACTCCTATTTATCTATTTTTTTTACTTAATTCAGTATAAATGCTGCAACTATTTTTTAATTATCTTCAGTAAAATTTTATTTGGTGTGGTGTTAACTATATTCTTAATTAATTTTGCATTATATTAAATCCATTTCTTTGTAACAGACATAAATATTAATCTCCTTCATTCTGCTACCAGGTTGTTCTGTAAGATGTCTTAAAAATGTCTTAGTATATATAATGAGTATCCACGACTCTGCATTCATTTGTTGAAATATTTCTAGTGGTATTCTGTGAATTTCTGAAGTGATGTTTTTTTGTTATTGCTTTCATATGTTCGGTTCTTCCTTCAATTCCATTCTTTCTTGACTGCATGTAGCTTCCTTAAATATTTACCTGTTTACCAGTCCTTTTTGGTTTAGTCTGAATATTCTTTCTACCGCCTTTTGTAGCTACTTGCATCATTCAACATTATACCCACAGAATCCTTCAGTATTACAACTGCTGCCTTGGAATTTTTCTTCATTCTTTCAGCTTGATAAATGCTGAGTATGATCTTTTTGTTCATGCCTAGCTTCAATTCTTTATACATATAATTATACTTTATTCTTCATGAGCTCTTTAAAATTTACTTATGAAATCTTTTATTTCATTATTATTTCATTACCTTTGTTCTATGATCAAGAGAAAATTTTAAAATTTCTTATGACATTCACTTTGCTCTTTTCTTTCTTTATGATATAGCCACACATGTTTCTCTAATGGTCTTTACCTGTTTTACATTTATGAATTGTTTGTGAAAAGTCCATCCCACTTTGAAATGTTATCCAACAGCTGAGTCAATTTGTGCAATATATGCACCAATAATGATGTTTTTATTATTACTAATAAGACAAATGTGAGCAAGATCTTAAGCTATTTTAGAGGGAGAGATTTTCTCTCAGCAATGATTATACTTTAAATATTTGTTATTGACTTCAGAGTTGAGTTCTCAAATTACCTGACAGACACAATGACTTGTCTACCTCCTTTTTGTTGTAACAAAATTCTTATTATTTAAAGAAAAATACAGAGAAACCAATATTGAAATTATAGTAGAAAAATAAATTATCTGACTCAATCTTTTCTAGGTCTTGGATTTTTTTTTTAAGTTGGCAAGGATTTTACTTGTATCCACAATCAATGCTCATGGAAGCAACAGACAAGAAATCAAACAATGCACTCCTATACTGGCCAATTCTACTGCACAAGATTTCTTTAAAATGTTAAAAGATAAAAAGTGTCAACATTTTTTAAAAAAAGATAAAATGTTTCAGTTTGAGGGCTACGGTGTGCCTCACTTAAAATATTGTATTCTAGAAGATATTTTTATTGGGGTCTCATATCTCATTACAATCCATACATTCCTCCACATTTGCACATATGCCATGCTCATCATTTTCAAAGCATTCTCTTTTCACTTGAATCCCTATGTGAGCTCCCCATTTTGTCCTCTTCTTTCCCCTGTCCACCTTCCCTGATGTTGTTTATTTTGATAGCTGGGCACCATCAACTTTCATCATAATTTTTGCTTATGCTCCCGTTTGTCTTCAGCGATCATTTCGAAAGGTGAACACACAATGATTTGATTTTTTGTTCTTTGATCTTTGATGAAGATATATGATACTATCGAAACCTCATGATCCTACATGCTAGTGGGCTGTGCTTCTTCCATGTGGACTTTGTTGCTTCTGAGCTAGATGGCCACTTTATTATTTGATAGCCGGTCACCACCAGCTCTCTTCACCACACTTGCCCATGCACCAATTATCTCTTCAGCAATTGCATTAGGAAGATAAGTATCACAAAATACCAGATTGATAGGACAAAGTGTTCTTATGTTAAAGAAGTACTTGAATTGAGGTCCAATGTTCATCTACAACCTTAATTCTTAAAATATAGATATGATGCATAATTCTATTCCTCTCTAATTATATATCTGTTTGCATATGTACATGGCTATATTTAGGCATCTGTAAATGTCTTTTGCCTCCTGGTTCTTTCCCCTATTTCTTTTTTGCTTCTATTTTGTCCCACCATTATGCTCAAATTTCATTTGGGTTTAGAAATTCCTTACTGCTGCATTGTCCTTGATTGAGCCCCACAAGGCATCCTATGGCCTTTCTTTCTTTGACTTCAGTTCATTCATTGTTTCCTAGTCCTGGGTTGATCTCCCTGCCCCTTCCTTTCTCCCACCTCCCCTTCTCTGTATCTCCCCAGAATCATTGGTCCCATTCTTTTCAACTCTGATTTATTTATCCTGCCTATCTTATCTACACAGACATGCAGATATATCAAAAATGGCAAAATTCAAGTAAATCCAAATCAAACAACAAAGGATGTCAAAATCAACAAAACAATAAGAACAGCAAAAAGCGAGGGCAAAAGAGCCATAAGGAAAAGAAAGCAAAAGACAAAAATGGAAAAGTCTATCAATAGGTCAAGGTCTATTTCTTGTTCTTTGTGAGTTTTTTTTTTTTTAAGATAAAGCTATTTCGATGAGAAATTCACTGGCACAAATAGGAAATAGTAGAAGGCAAGTGTGGTTGCTGAGCAGTTTACATGAGATGGGAATCATGAGTCAGTCTGGAGAGTTAGTCTGTTGTAAGTTTCAGAGGTGGGAGTGAGCAAGGTGATTTCACCAGAGAGCAGTGCCACGCATAAGGGTGATGTGGGTGAGGAAATGGGATGAATGGACAAAAAGAACCACTGACCTAATGTATTTCTTGACCTCTCAAAAGCCACTATTTGGGTTGAATCTTGTTTGTTTGTCTGTTTTTTTTAATGAGTGGCTTGCTTTCCAGTTACTTATGATGGAGTGCCACATTCTATCTCCCAAGCCTTTTGTTGGTATTCCCCAGGAGTTTCATCAGTCTACTCCCTCTGCTGCTTGGAAGCATGTGCTCAGTGGTTTCCCCGAGCGTGGTAGGGCCAGCTAGTGCCCTATTTTCACACTGTATCTCCATTGCTATCCTTTGCAGCTTCATGGTTCAGTGAGGGATGTCATGTCCCGTAGTGGGACCCGCCCTACAATCCTCCCATGTGTTGTCTGCTCTGAGCAGGAACATCATCCTTGGGGTTTGTGGACCAGGATTTGTTCTCCTCCCTCTCCATCTATTTTTTTTTCTCTCATGTATTCTAATCCGATGCACACCACTCCCCAGGTAGCCCCAATACTGTCCTCTGAAGTGCATTCTGAGTGGGGGTGGGTGATGTCCACATAGTTGGCATTGGGCAGACTTCACAGACCTCTCTATTGGTTTCCTGGTACATACTGGTATGTTGTATTCTTGTTTTTGCACATTCGGGATATAAACAATACCCTCCCCTTGGGTAGGTTAGTGAAGTGCTCCTAATTCTTTGAAGAAGGATGATGGCATTTGTATCAGCATAGCATTAAATGTAAATAGCTCCTTGGGCAGAACTGACATCTTTACTATATTGGGTCTTCCAAACCATAAGCATGGACTATTTTTCTATTTATTGTGGTCGCTCATGGTTTCTTGCCATAGTGTGGTATAATTTTCCTCATGCAGATATGTTGCTTTTTTAGTCAAGTATATCTCTAGATATTTCAATTTATACTGGGCTATTGAAAAAGGCAATACCTTTTTCATTGCTTCTTCTGTGATCTTGTCTGATATTTATAGCAGATTGATCAACTTCTGCTTATTGTTCTTGTATCCTATCACTCTGCCACATTCTTCCAATGCTTCCAGCACTCCACTTGGGGAGTTTTAGGGATTTACATGATATAGAATCATATCATCTGTGAATGATGATAGTTTTGACTATTTCTTCCCCAGATAGATACCTTTGAAGTCTTTTCTTTGTCTTATGTTGTTAGCTAGGATCTCTAGTACAATGTTAAATAATAAAAATAAGGGTGGGGATAAGAAACATTCTTGGCTGGTCCCTTTATTCAGTGGAATTTTTTTGATCTTTTCTACATTAACAACTACATTGCCTGTTGGTTTTTCATATATAGCTTGTATAATATTGAGGAATTCCTACACAAGAGCAAGTGTTGGTTATTGTCAAATCCTTTTTCCACATGTACTGATATTATCATGTGGTCCTTATCATTTCTCCTGTCAAAGTTGCAAATAATACTAATGGTCTTTCATATATTAAACCATCCTTGCATTCCTGGTATGAATCAAACGTGGTTATGGTGAATTATTGTTTTAATGTGCTTATGTATTCTATTGGCCAGTATTTTTGAAAGAATTTTTGCATTGATGTTCACTATGAATATTGGTGTGTATGTCTCAATTCTTGTGGGATCTTTTGCTACTTTATGTATCAGAGTTATACTAGCTTCATTGAAAGCATTTGGGAGTTTTCTGTCTTTTTATGTTGTGGAAGAGGTTGTGTAGGATTGGTGTCAGTTCTTCCCTGCATACTTGGGAGAATTCTCCTGCGAAGAGAATGGGCCAGGGGATTGTGTTGTTGGTAATCCCTTAATAATCTTCTCTATTTCTTCCATTACTATGGGTCTGTTGAGGTTCTTGACATCCACCTGGGACAGTCTAGGGAGGGATTATGTTTCCAAATATTTGTCCATGTCTTCCTAGTTGTTGAATTCATTGGAGTACAGCACTTCATAGTACTATGTAAGTAACTTATTTCATTAGGGTCCATTGTAATATCGCCTCTTTCATCTCTCATCCTTGTTATGGAAATTTGTTTCTTCCTTTATTTGGGTAGGTTTGCCAGTGATCTATCAATTCTGTCAATCCTTTCAAACAACTTTTAACTGCATTAATTTTTTTATAGTTGTCTTATGTTCCCTCTCCTGTATCTCAGCTCTGATTCTTATTATTTATTTCCTATTGCTATCCCTAGTGCTGTCTGTTTACTCTGATTTACTTGGTGTACATTTTGTGCCAGTATATCAACCACAAGTCTCTCTTCCTTTTTCATGTGTGCATGTATTGCTATAAGTCTTCCTCTGATAAATGCCCCTGCAGTATCTCAGATGTTTTGGTATATCATATTTTCATTCTCATTGGTTTCTAGAAGCTTTCAGATTTGATCTCTGATCTAGGCTAATATCCACTTCTTTTGCAATAGAAAATTATTCATTTGCTTGCCCTTGTTTTCTTCATTGCCTTATCTTGATTTCCTGCCTTATGACAAAGTGGTCAGAAGAAGCATCCGTATAATGTCTATGTGCTTGAATTTATTCAGGTTTGATTTGTGTCCTAACATGGGATCTTTTGTAGGGCTGGGTTTCTTTTTATGTATTCTTTGAGGTCTTCCATGTCAGGGAAGACTCTTACTTTTTCAGCTCTTAATAGACAACTTAGGGTGGCATTATTTTTCTTCAATTTTTGGAATATGTTACTCCATTCCTTCCTGTTTTTCCTTAGCTGCTCTTATAGTTTTATACTTTTCCTCATGGTTTGATAATTCAACAATTATGTGTTTTACTTTTTTCTTCTTGGGATTCATTCTAGTTCGTGTTCTTTCAGGCTCCTGAATGTTTGCCGATTTTCTTTTATTAAACTCAGGAAATTGTCCTTTAAGAATTCCCTTGCATTTTTACTCTTGACTCCTTTGCTTTTTCTTATTCTGGTAGTTTTTGATTCTAATACCATTCCTCTTCTGTGTTAGTCTGGGTAGACTAAGAGAAACAAATCCATAGGCACTCATATGTGTGTAAGGTATGTATAAGAGCAATTGAACACTGAGAAAACATCCCAGCTTAGTCCAATCCAAGGTCATAAGTCTGATATTAGCCCATATGTCAGATACCAATATATAAAGTCCTCTTCAGATCTGCAACATATTTGCAATGACACCAGAACAATCACAAGGCAGAGGGTGGAGAGCCTTGTGAATCCAGTGGTTGTAGAAACATCTTAGTGCCAGCAGGGGCCTCTTTATGGCTTCTCAAGCATCTCAGCACTGACAGAAGTCTCTACCTGTATTTTCCAGCATTGGAGGTCTGGTTCCATTACTGTAAGCCCATGTGGCTTTTACTCTGGGAAGTCACACCAAAAGTCAGTCCTTGTTTCTTGTCAATAGAGCATCTTGAAGGGACTGAGTAGTGAGTCTCTCACCTCCAAGGGGGAAATGTGGCCAGATTTCCCAGAATTCTTAGAGAAAGCCATGCCCACACAGAGGTTTCATTGGCTATCTCCAGATTGACAGACTAGACTCCACCCCTACACTCTTAATCCTCAAATTTGCACCAGATTGGGTGGCTGCCACATCTTCATAGCATCAAACAAGATTTGCTTCTCTTTAGCTTCCCTTTAGCTTCTCTGATTGTCTTATTTTACTGCTTTTCTGGTTTGCCAAGGTCCACATAGTCATCCTCTATGTCACTGGTGCAAGTTCCTGTCTCCTCAAGTTTATTGGCAAGGTCTGTTAATGTGCTACTAGATTTTTTTATTTCATCCCTTAAATCTTATATTGCCCTTTGGTGCTCTACCTTTTTCTCCAATATTTCATCCTTGTTCTTTATTTTTTTCCCTCATATTCTGTCCGACCCCAACCAGCAATCTTGATAGGTGAATGTAATAGGTGAATGTCTGCATCTTCTATGCACATCATTAGGTTCATGATTTCTCCCGGCATACTTTTCTGTTTCTCCTGCTTTTTTGTTGAGACTGTTGGGATGGTTGCTGTTTATGTGTTATATTAGAGGATCCCATTGCCATCTTCTGGAGACTAAGAATACCGTGAGACTTTTGGAGGACTTGTATGAATACTTCTATGAACTACCTGCAGGTACCTGCACTGTGGGGGCAGGCTATCACTGTATCTTAGTGGTTTTACTCTCAACCTAGCTGACTAGAATTCTGTTATTTGAAATGTGAGTTGGATAATCTCCTCATGGGACACTGGTTGGGTGGCTTTGGGCCCACCAGGATGGTGTTTTGCTGGCCAATCTCTGTAAGCCACAGTGGTTTGTCTTACGGTTCTTAAAGCACTTTGGTGTTTCCTTCTGCAACTGCAGTTTCATGATGGGAATTGGTGTAGAGCACTGTAGATGGCAGGTGGAATTACCCTAGGAAAACTTGCTGAGGAGGTTGGCCGTATGTTCCCACAGGAGTATAGAGCACCACTAATGGTGGGGAGGAGTCCTCCTACTAACTTATAAGGCCTTCAAGGGTTGGCTGGAGTTCCCTCAGGTGTTTGAAGAGGAGGTTTCCCCAGCTTCTTGGGGTATGGTGGAGGACAGGCATAATTTTCAAGCTACATGTAAAGCAAAAAGTATGGGCAGAACTTCCTTCAATTGGGCTGCCAATTTCCCAGACAGAGGTGAGTGGTCCAGAGACTGGCAGTGACTTGTAAAAGGAAAGAGAGGGAAAAGAAAAGAAAAAGCCAGAAAAGAGAAAACAAAGAGAGGAGCAAAACTAAATTAATTAAAAAAATCTACCACAAACACCAAAGAATGCAAAGATAAAAGTAAAATCTGTCGAAAAAAGAAAACAAAAAAAAAAAGCAAATCTTTATCTGCCAAGACTGGAGTGACAAAGAGAGAAGAGGTAGAAGGGGGGAGAAGAAAAATTGAAAGAAGGAAAGAAAGGAACAAAAGAAGAAAAAGACAGATAAGGAGATAATTGAGCCCCATGCCATGCTGTGTGTAGCACTTCCTCATGAGTTGTTTAGCACTGTCACAGAGGAAGCCTGGAGCTCTTCCCGCTGGGTGGGTGGAGTTTTCCTACATAGAGGATAGGGGGCAGGAAACCAGCAGTGGCATGTGAAAGGAAAGAGAGGAGAGAAACAGAACAGAGAAAGAAAGAAAGAAAGAAAGAAAGAAAGAAAGAAAGAAAGAAAGGAAGGAAGGAAGGAAGGAAGGAAGGAAGGAAGGAAGGAAGGAAGGAAGAAAGAAAGAAAGAAAGAAAGAAAGAAAGAAAGAAAGAGAAAAGAAGGAGAAAAAACACGAATGTGCTCACTAAGATTGACTGTGGTGGGAAAGAGAGAAGAAAAAAATTTAAGAGGTATCTTATCCCTAATCATTTGAATGGTGGGCTGGAGGGGTTTAAACCTTGCCCCAAGGATGGCAGTTTGGTGTGCTCTTTTAGTACAGGGTTCCACCGGTGCTGGGGGGAATTGCCCTAGTTGGGTCGATCACCACAGAGAGCAGACTGGGGTTCTTCAGCAGTCGCAAGCTCTGTAGGGCGCTGCCACAGCTGCTTCGTGTGGCGTGAAGTGTTGGGACAGAGGGCAGATTGATGTCCCCCACTGCTATTTAGTGTTTCTCCTGCCCTAGGCAGAGGGTAGTGGCCCAGAATCCAGCAGTGGCATGTGACAGGAAATAGAGGGAAAGAAGAGTAAAAAGAGAGAAAAAAGAAGAAAGAGAAAAAATCAAAGCAGAGCTGGGCCTGTCGAGACTGATTGCAATAGGAAGATAGAAGGGACAGAGAAGGAAAAGAATAGTAAGTAAGGAGATATTTGAGCCTTGATTGCTTGATACAGGAATAGAGGAGTTCCAACCCTTCCTCAAAGTTGCGGGGTGCTGTGGCCGGTTGGTGTAGGGTCCTACTGATGCTGGGCAGAATTACCCTTATAGGCAAAATCAGAGCAAAGGCCAGGCGGTGGTTCCCAAAGCGGTGTGTTGAGTGCTGGAATTCACTGGTTTAGCTGCCATGTGCTGTATACTGCACTGCAGCAGGAGTGGAGGCATTTCCCTCAGCCTCCTGTAGAGCCGCAGGACAGGCAGGACCACCCCAGGTGTGCGCAGATCACTGAGAGCAGAGCTGGGCTTGTTGTCCTATCTTGTTCCAGGACCGATTACTCCTTAATAGCTCAGAGATCCCCCTGTCCCTCCCCAGTGCCTTCTGGTCAGCTGGCATTGAATGAACTTATTCTGAAATTGAGGCTTGTTCTAAGAGGTCTCCGTTATGTTGATAGCCTCTGGACTCTGTAGTAATTCTGGACTTTCTTAGCAAGAGCTCCCTTATTATTCTATGTTAAAGGACTCATTCTACCAGTTGCCTTGGAGTTAAACAATGAGCCTGCGTTTTGCAGTTTTAGTGAGAAGATCTTTTCTCTCTTCTTTTTATAGTGAGTATTTGGAGTTCACTGTAAGGTCAACAGTTTGAACCCCCAGCAAATCTGCAGGAGAAAGACGAGGCTTTCTACACTCTCAGAGACTCACTGAGGTAATTCTATGCTGCACTTTAAGATCAGTATAAGCCAGAATCAATTCAATGCAAGTAAGTTTCAGGGTTTTTGTTTTTGTTTTGATTTGTTAACTGTATATGCCCTAGTGATTAGTCTGAGTAAACTTGATGACAGTAGACTTGGATTTTTGGTTTATCTATTTGCTTATTTCAGATAACTCATATAAGTGTGAACATATAATACTTTTACTTTCGTATCTGAATTTCTTCACTAAGAACAAATGTTTCTTTGGGGGGCTCATCCAAGTTGCACACATCTCTACTTTTTATGGCTCAAGGATCTTTTATGTTTCACATATACTGTATTTTGGGTTTTTTATTCATTTGGTAAATACCTTTTGGTTTATATACTTTTTGACTATTGTGGAAAATGCTGAATGAATATTCATGTATAATTAATTATTTTAACACATGCTTTCAAGTATTTTGAGTATATAAAAGAAGAGAATTGCTGGTCACACTGTAATTCTGTATTTAACTTTATGAATAATAAATAAACTTTATTACAGAAGCCAAATCATTTTGCAATACAATCAACATTTGGTGTGGATCCCACTTCCTCCACATCCTGTCAGCATGTTATTTTCTGTTTTGAGGATAGTAGTCATTCTAGTGGGGGTGAAGTGACATCTCATTATGGGCGTTAATCATTGTAAATACTCTTAAACGCATTTTGACATTTTTTTTGTTTTAGCCATACATACACGGGTTTATTTCTGAACTGTTTATATTCAATGAGTCTGTATGTCTAATCTTATATTAGTCCCAGCCTTTTCTAACAATGTTACTTTATGGTATATTTGAATTTGTAGTGAATCATTTAACTTTTTTTTAAAGATAGTTTGACTTTTAAATGCCTCCCTAAGACAACTTTAAAAAAAAATGGGTACAAATTTGCAACAATTGTTCAAATAACTGTCTCTCAAAGTTCCTGGTTTATGCAAATAAGTCTTTCAGTGTTTCATCAGCTAGTTGAAATATTTAAGTATTCTAGTGCCTGGAACCTTGCTTTTAGTTAATGCTTTCAGTGCAACTTAAACTTCTTTTCAACACCATTTTTTTTCTTGCTCATAGGTACCTCTTGAAATGGTTGAATGTCATCCATGCTTTTTGTTTGTTTGATTTTTATTGTTTTTCAGCAACTTTCTATATTGTTTGCATTTTCTTTTTATGCTTCTGGTACCCATCTCAAGACATGTTTTCTTTGGAGTTCTTTCAGTTTAGTGTAAGATTTGCATAGCAGGTCCTTTTTCCCCTTTTAACTTTTTTTAATTCTAACGTTTTGCATATGATCATATTTGCCTTGGTCGTCTAGAAATGCCTTTGAGTTTTTTATTTAGATTTTTGCCTTCATAATCTCATATATTTGCCTTACCTACTCCCTAAGAGCACATTTGTTAGTCTCTCCTGACATCAACTTTGATTCTTCCATGCTTTCTGTTTTTTTTTTAATTATCTTTGACTTTCTGGATGTATGATGGTGTGATGTGATCCTGCAGCTCATCATTCTTCTATCATTAATGGGCAACATGTCATATCTGAGATAATCTCAAAATTCAGGTGGGGAAGACTCAAAGCGGTATTCGGATCTTCTAGTCTAATTTCAAGTTTCTTCAGCTTCAACTTGAAGTTGCATATGAGCCATTGATCATCAGTTCTGCAGTCTGTCCCTGTCTCATCCTTCCTGTTGATCGTGAACTTCTCCACTCTCTCATCACACATATATTGTAAATTTGATTTCAGTATACTCCATCTGGAGATGTCCAAGAGTTTATTCACATAGGTTGAATCTAGTTTGAAAAGGCACTTCTTCTTATGTCATATTATGAGTGACTTCCTATCTGAACGGACTCATCTTCTGGCATTACCTTTGACAATATGTTTTCATTTCATAATATTTTCAGAATCTGAAGTGTTTTCATTATATCCATAGGTTTTGCAAGAATACTCAGAAGTTAACAGTCTGTTTCTTCTTTGTATTCACTTCTTAATCTGGGAACTCGGCTGAAGCCTATACATGTTGGATGACCCTGATGGCACATGAAATATATATGACATTGCCTTAAATATCACAGCAACACAAACATCACCATGCTATGACAAACTGACAAATAAGTGGTGTTTCTGTCTTTAGTGTCAGAATAATACTGAGGTTTTTGAATGAGCCCAAAAGTGCATTGGGTTTTAATTCTCATCTGTTTTAGTAGGGATTAAGAAGGATTAATGTCAAAATTTTAACTTCTTGATACAATGGTCAGTGAAGCCATATCATGATCCAAGACCTTCCTTCCTTCCTTCTTTCCTTCCTTCCATCCTTCCTTCCTTCCTTCATTCCTTCCATACTTCCTTCCTTCTTTTTTTCCTTTCTTTATTTCCTGTGCATATTTATTGTTGAGTAAATTACTCCACTTGTTAGTCTCTTGAGTTTTTCTATGTCTTCTTGAGTGAGGCTAATCTTTTGCCACTTACTCTTATGGAGAATTCTCTAACAATTTGCTTTTCTCTTGCTATTATCAGGATTGCCTTTTTCTCTATTTTTTGAGAGGTTAATTATTAAGTGTCTTATTTTGAATGTCTGGGTTTTATGTACTTAATGAACTTCTTGGGTTTGTGGATATGTCCTTTATCAAATGTAGAAAGTGTTTCATTATTGTTTGTTAAAATGTGATGTCCTATAATTTCATTACAACTTGCTCAGTGTGTCATGTTCTATTTAAATTCTTTGCTCCTTGCAATTAATAAATTCAGTTGCCATATCCTTTAGTCAGAACATTATTTTATTTTCTACTGAGTAAAATTTGCTATTGACCTCCTCCACTGAACTTTTTATTTTAATTTTTATATTTGTTTGGCTATGGTAATTATATTTGGTTCTTTTCTGTAATATCAATTTTCACTGGTATTCTTGTTCTGTCTTATTTTCCTAAGCCACTTTAGGTTTTAGTCCAAATTTCCCTTTAGTTTTTCAAGTGTGTTTATATATTATTGCTTTAAGGCATTTTAGTCTATTAACTCGGTTTCCATAGAAACTATTTCTTTTCCTTTATTGTTTTCTTTTAAATGCCATCATCACCAGTTCTTTCATATGCCTTGTTGTTTTTGTTAAGAAAGAAAATCAGAACATTACAATGCACCAACTCTGTGCAGATAAGTGACTCTCAATTCTCTTGTATGCGTAATGCTTTCAAAAGCATTGATTTCTGCCAGAAACTCTCAGGAGGCCACTTTGTAGATTCAGATCCTAACAGTGTGTTTTAGCCTCTCTCCAAATCTTCAGAGCTTCAATGATTCACATACAGAGGCTTCATTCCTTCATGCATCTCCTAGAAAGATGAGAATAGACATACTTAAGAGTATTTCAGCAGTCTGCACTCTTTCTTCCACAGTCAAAATGTAAGCTGTTCTCTGAAAATTCAAACAATGATCTTCCTCTAGTGCAGCTGTCATTTGACTGCTGTGTGTGAAAATGGAGGAATGAGAAACAGTAGAAAAAATTTTGTGAATCACTTAAAAGTCACCTTTATCTTTTGTCAGCAGAAAACAATCTTCTGCTTAAGTTTAAGTATACTTAGTGATTTGTAATACAGATTTCTGGTTTCCTTGTTTGAGAGGCTCATGTAGAAGGACTGGCATCTTAGAACAGTTCAGTCTGCCATCTTGCATGAAGTTCACTATTTTTCAAGCCTACTCTACTATGTAGGAGGCATCTACGTGCCCAAAATTATCGTGTGCATTTTGCAGGTGAGATGACATGCACCTTGCCTACAACCCTGGGCTTTTAATTACTGAATTAGAGTAGTGGTTTCCACTGTAATTTCTGGAAATGAGCAGCATACTCCAAAAGGTGTAGAAAGAGCATAGAGGGGTGACGTGAAATTACTTGGAATGGCAACACATATCTTTGTAACTCCCACCAAATGATGGGGGGATATGTAAATAGGGTTTGTGAAACACTAAGAGAGGCAGGGAGTTGGTCAATTTAACCCTTCTCTATGTATAAGACAGTCATGTCTGAAGCAAGGAGAGAGGATCTCAGGACAATAAATAAAGAAAATCCACTAGCAGAGTGCATTGGTGATCCCAATGTGAAGTGGGGGAGGCAGCAGGGGCTGTGGCAGTGAAACCTTGAGTCTGAGCAAAGAAGAGACACCCAGACAGAGCCGAGGAGTGGTACCAAAATGGTGAAGCAGGAAGACTGAGCAGTAGGCAGACTTTCTGGTTCATGGAGGCATCGGCAAAAAGATCATGTGACTAGCTTGTTAACTTCCCTACTAAACACCCCATAGACATGTGTATCATCTGTGTGGCTTTTGCAATGAAATCTGAAGCCCAGCAGACAAGTAGAGTGCTGTGAGAGGAAAGCCGAGTGTCGGAATTGTTTGGGGGCTCACCAATACCTCAGACATTCAAATGTAAGCTTATAATAAGAAAAATAAATGCTCTGGTGCATTAAAAATGGAAACCCTGCAGCATTCCATCTTTCTTCTTTCTCTTGAACATTCTTGTGTTAATTTATTTACATTTCATTTCACTCTGCTTATGTAGAAATCCTAAATATACCTAATGGCTTACTCTTTTCTTTCTTCCTTTGCTATAAACAAAGAGCAACGTGACAAAGAGACGTTTCTGTAACGTAGCTTTTAAAATAGAGTTGGCATGCAGTGAATGTGAGGCCACATATTCCTGAAACAATGTGGAAATGCAGTTACCAGAACCTGCAGGCATTAGCAAAGAATCTGCTAATCTTAAACTTCTTGGAGTCTTATATGTTTTAGTGTGTGTTAAACATTTTTTTCATCTATTTAGGATCTTTCTCAAATTTATCTTTCCTTGCTATATATGACAAGACAATAAGAGATGGGTAAAAGGAAGAAGAAAAACTGACATAATATTCATTTTCAATTTCCACGAGAGTAAAATCATTGGGCTCATGTTGCTTAGCGGCCAATTTCATTAAACTGAACATTTTTGTTTACTTGATAGGGAAGAATGAAGAAAGAGCATTTGCCAAGGAAAGTGCACTCTTGGTTTGCAGTGTCCGTATAGTCTTTTTATCATTGTTTAGTTTTTTTTTTAAGATCAGCTATTTAGATTGCCTAAGCCCTTTCCCCTCCGCCCCTGAACACATAACAGCAGAGACTTCTACATCAATCTATCAGTAACCGCCAAAAGGTTCTTTCTTTGCCAGAATTTTTCTCTTGTCAACTTTTACAGTACACGATTTTTCTTTGCTGGTGTTACCAACCTGGTTAATAAAGGTGCAACAGACCTATAATCCTATAATCAATCTATTATAAGAATTATGAAATTTAGCAATTAAGAAATATATCTTGGGGCTGTGTCCTGGTGGTGGGGGACTGCGGCCCACTGGGATGAAAGTTCAATTCCAGTACAGCTGTCTGCGAGCAAAGGCTGGGCCTCCTACTCCCACCACCAGAGAGCAGTTATACCCCCAAATACACACACACACACACAGATATACATATATATGTATATATATATATATATATATCTTGAACTTCAAAAGATACTTATTCTTTGTAATATGATTCTAAATGCTTTCCAATAGCAGAATGGGTCATTGCTGGCCTTTGTGTGTTTGAAAAAAGATGAAATATTTGGCTGAGTCCCGGTGGTGTAATTGGTTGAGTGCAGGACTGCGGCCCAAAGACTTAATGGCTCAAATCCAGCGGCAGCTCTCAGGAGCGGCACTGGGTAGCGCCCCTGGCCATCAGAAGAAAAAAAAAAGATGAAATATTTCATTTAAAATACCATATCAAATACTAATGAATAGAGTTTCTCTCTTTTGGAGTATTTTTCCTTGTAAGATTTGTATAGAAGTAGCATTTATTTGGATTCATTTAGATTTGAATGCCTTTTTACCTGCACAGCACATTCAGCATATAGAATTATTCAATAAACTGGTATTGCCTATACCTTTAAAACATCTCACGTGATTTCGTTTTGATTGCACTTTTTTTGCTTTAATTATGTGACATGTTCCTAGGGATCTTATATTCATTTGAATGCACATACTCGCAAATACGTCCTATTGCTTTGGATGCATTATGACTTAACACACTAAAATGAAAGTATGTAGAAAGCATTGTCATGGTCTGGGGTGGTTTAAGATTTAATTCTCATTGAGATAAATTACTCTAGAATTGTCAGAAAAGAATGTGAAGGAATTATATGTGTGGGCAATCGATGCATCTTTGGTGCTATGCTGGATTAAGTTTTCCTGTGATGCCAGAAACCACGCCCACTGTACTGAAAAGACCAGCAGACTGCCCCGTGGTGAACAGACTTCAGTAGAGTTTGCAACCTAAGAACAGACCAGGAAGAGGGAATAACACTTCATTATTGAGGGACTAATTCAAAACTCACTGCCACTGAGTTGACTCACACTTCCAGAAATAGAGTAAGACAGAGTAGAACTGCCCTGTGCGATTCGGAGATGATACGTCTTTAGAAGAGCAGAAGCCTCGTATTTCTCCTGCAGAGAAGGCAACAATATCAAACCTTATAGTTCCGCCACTGAAACTCTTAAGAACAGCAGTGCAATATTGAGTGATACAGTGACAGAAGCTTAGCTCCTCCTTTTGGAAGACCTTCAAAATACAGAATGAGTTGCTTGTCAAAGTAAAGTTGGCTTTATTATGGGAATGGAGCCTAGCTTTGGGGACATTCTTTTGCTTCTCGTGGATGATTCAAAATCAAAAGAAAGAGCTGAAAGCATCCATTAATAATCATAATGTGGAATATATGAAGTGTGAATCTGGGAAAACGGGAAATTGCTAAAATGAAATGGAATCAATAATATCATATGCATTAATCAGCATAAAGAGTGATGCTGGCTATTTAAAAGCTGACATTCATATTATTTGCTCTTCTGGGAAAAATACATAAACTCAAGAAAGATGGAGTCACAGTCAACATCCAGAAAAAAAAATTCTAAGGTCTGTTTTGAAGTACAGTGCTGTGATAAGGGAGCATCATTATCTTTGTATGAAAGACTTGCTAATTATTATTTCTAGAATAATATTTATTTCTAGACCAGTTCATTAGTATGCCTTATGTGGCAGTCATGCATTTTAGTGTCAATTTCATGACTGGGAGCATAGGGGTGGAGTCTAGTCTGTCAATCTGGAGATAGCCAATGAGGCTCTGTGTGGTCATGGCTTTCTCTGAGAATTCTGAGAAATCTCATGATACTTGGCCTGTGGCCGTCAGAGACTATAGAATCAGTCACTTGGGATGCTCTGTAATGTGTCCAGACAACCCAAATTGGCAGGATAGCACTGATTTTAAGCAATTTTTCTCACATCCCACGGCATTTTAAAATGTACCGATTTTTTTTTAAAGAATTCACGACAAGCTAGGAAACAGTGGGAGAATGGGAAGGCAATATACCTCCTATACCCCCCGACCTCCTGACCCACTGGTCAATGGTGTCTCGCCTTACCAATGTTAAAATCTGGACATTTTTCTGTGACTGGCAAGACAATGTGGCAGCATGCTGACATAGCCTGAGTCCTGGAATCTGGAGGAGCAGGAGGAGAAGCCACATGGGCTCACTCTGATAAAACCAAACCTTTTCTGAAGCCAGAAAAGCCAGATAGAGGACCCTTCCAGCCCTGAGATGCTTTTACCATTATGGATACACACGACTCTGTACCCACTGTCTTGTGATTGTCCTGGTATCATTGCACATGCCTCGTGAGTCTGAAGAAGACTTCATAGACTGGTATCAGACATATGGGATAATAGCAGGCTTGGGGGCTTAGACTGGCCTGGGTTGAGATGCTTTCTCAGTGTTCCATTCCTCTTATATAGAAGATATATATATATATATATATATATATATATCTTATATTTATGTTTATGTGTTTGTTTCTCTAGTCTACCCAGACTACCATACCCTGGAAAATACAAATATTATTCAAATTCACACACTAACTAATGAAGCCAATAATGAAGAGGTTGAAGAATTCTATCAACTTCTTAAATCTAAAATAAATCAAATAATAATTGTGCACTGTTAATAATTCTTGGAAATGGGAACCCAAATTTGGAAACATGCAGTGAAAAATGTTTTTTTGTAAAAAATTTCCCTTTATTAATACAAACAGAGCTGAAAACTACATGCTAGTGTTATGCAAGACCAATGAGTTCTTTGTTGCTAATATCCATTTTCAGCAGCATAAATTCTGACTGTGCACATGGACATCATCAGAATATATATATATATAATATATATATATATAGATCATATTGACTGTATATGTGTAAAAATACAGTAGAGTCGTTCAATGTGATCATTCAAAACATGGCCAAGGATAAACTATGGAACACACAATCAACAGAAGTTCAGGTTGAAGCTAAAGAATACTAAAACAAATCCATGAGAGTCAAAATGCAGCTTCGCATACACACTACCTGAATATAAAGTCCATTCCAAGAGCTAATCCTTTGACAGGTTTCAGACTCATGATGAAGATCACATGAGTTGTAAGGTTACATAAAGAATATTCTTTAAAATGAACCAGGAATATATATATATATATATATATATATATATATATATCAATGTATTTTGAGCGTGAACTTAATTGCAGCCTTAATCCGAATGTTGTCCTATTTGATACTTGCTCTCTTGAAGAGAGCACCAGTGCTACATCAAAGTTTGATTAAGAAATTAGATAGTAGTGCCTGGCTATCAAATAGAATAGAGTCTTTCTGATGAAAAAACTTTCTGGAGGTTTAAAGATTTAGTTTTCTACACACAAGAAGTATACACCAGCTTGTGTCCTTCAAGGATTGTAAATAATAATACCTAAGATGAGAGGAGGGGGTGATATTAAATCTTAAATTCTCAATTACAAGTTTGCAGATAATTATGAATGATGGAATCCCAGAATCAATTTATGGGGTTCTAACATGGAATAAGCCTCCTACGAATTCCCTGTGACCATTGAGCAGAGATGTGATCCCAATTTTACCTTACAAATCTGGCTAGACCAGAGGATGTACACATGCAGAATCAAGGACTGATGATCCCTTCAGGACCAGTGCTGAGAGTGGCAATTTCAGGAGGACAGAGGGAAGGTGGAGTAGAAAGGGGGAACCTATTATAAGGATCTACACATAACCTCCTCCCTGAGGTATGGACAACAGAAAAGTGGGTGAAGGTAGACAACAGTGTATGATATGATAAAATCATAATAATTTATAAATTATCAAGTGTTTATGAGGAAGGGTGGAGTGGGAAGGGAGGAGAAATGTGAGGAGCTAATACCAGGGCTTAAGTAGAAAGAAAATGTTTAGAGAATGATGATGGCAACAAGTGTACAAATTTGCATACAATGGATGGATATATGGATTGTGATAAGAATCATATGAACCCCCAAGAAAATGATAAAAATAAATAAATAAAAGTATTATTGGTAGACAGGGTACATTAAATAGTACATGAATGCAGACAGTTTCTTTAAATATAACATCTTATAATTTGTTCTCCCTTTTTCCTAAATTTTATTATTATCTGATTTCTTTTGATTGAGTTTTTTCTGTTCTATCCTATTATTGTTGAATTTTTATGTTTACATTTATATAAAATCCAATACATAGAGACATTAGATTAGTAGTTTCTTAGTGCTATAGCAGGGGAGGCTGTTCATAAACAGAGCACTATCACTAATGTGTACAAGACAAAAGTAAATACTCTAATATTGATCGTGGTGATGATTGCACAACTTATAAATATATTTATATCATTGAATCATATGATATGTGAATTACATGTCAATAAAACTGTTAAAATTAAAAAATAATATCATGCATAATGAAGGTAAAAAGACAAGAAAGACCAAAATGAATGTTTCAGGAGCCTTTTAGACTTGTTTTTGAATACAAAGTAGCTCAAATAAATGGAAGAAGCAATGAAGTAAAAAAACATAAATGAAATTTCAAAAGGCTGCTCCAAGTGCCAAAGTAAAGTATTAAAATGAAATGTAAATACGTGGAGCTAACAAATTAAAAGGGGCAAAGATATTTAGTATATCCTAGACTGAAAGGATCAAAGAGAAATAATCAAGCCTTGAATGTGTTCTTGAAGGATTCTAGTGGTATCTATCTGATGAAAGTGAAGAAAGGTTTATGTCAAGGTTACATATCTTCACCATACTTTTCAATATATATGATAAGTAAATAATCCAAGAAACCAGATAATGAGAATGAACATAATATCAGGATTGGAGGAAGGAACTGATCACCAGGATGTACATATAATCCCTTCCCTAGGGGAAGGATAACAGAGCTAAGCATAAAAACTCTTGTGAGGATGGGCTATGCCAGTGCTTCACAACTTTCCTAATACCGTGACACTTCAATACAGTTTCTCAGGTGGTGGTGACCCTCAATCCTACAAGTATTTTCTTTTTTTTTCATACAAGTATTTTCATTATTACTTCATAGCTGTAATTTTGCTACTGTTATAAATTGGGAGATCCTTGTGAAAAGATCATTCAACTCCCAAAGGGGTCACAGCTCACAGCTTGAGAACTGCTAGTCTATGTCTAGTCAGTTTTCTTTCTTTTGTACATAGAATTGCTATGCATTGGAGCCAACTTTTTAACACTCAAAAACCAGAAAATATTGATACAAAGATATAGATAAACTTCTTACAAAATATCTTATTTGTAAGAAGGATTTTCCTGTTAACTGTAGGACAAGAGAGGTGATGGCTCCTCTGTGGGATAAGGTGAGACTGCTTGCTACAGGTAAACCGCACCCTAGGAAATTCTAGAGTTAGAGTCAACTTCATGGCAGGGAATGTGGTGGGTAGATGAGGTGGGTGGGACTCATCTCAGGTTGAAGAAGTCCCAAAGGAATAAAACTAATTGTTATTGTTCACTATTATCCATTGTCTTTCTTGTTAAGCCTCAGTATTTGGAAACGATTTTGCATTTCAAACTTCCCATTAAAAGTGGAATAAGTGATTTGAAAATATTGTATCAATTAATGTTGAAAGATGTGTTTAGAAAACTTGAAAATAAGCAAATGGGTGACTCATTTAAATATCATAGAGTTTTAGATAACATAGAAGTTAGCAAATTATAGTAGAATGGCCATATTTAGCCTGTTTTCAGTCCTATGATTCATGGACTTAGATTGTATGTTAATCTGGTTAAACTAGAGAAACAAAGTCATAGACACTCATATGTGTACAAGAAAGAGTTTTATATCAAAGAGAAATTGTAGATTAAGAAAATATCTCAGTTCAGTCCAGATCAAGTCCATATCTGATATTGGCCCATATGTCTGATACCAGCCCATAAGTTCTCTTGAGACTCCTGTAACACATGCAATGATGCCAAATGCAGGAAGATCACATACCAGTGGGTGGAAAGTCTCGTGGATGCATTTTAGCACTGGCAGGGCTCTTCACGGGCTGCTCCAGTTTCCAAGCTGTAATTGCATCAGCTTAGCTCCATGTGACTTGTCAGTTGGAAGACAAAAGAGCGTGTGGTCTCCAGTGTGCTACTTGTCTCCTTCATGCCTCTCAATGAGGTCATTAAGCTGCAACCTGATTGGCAGACTAGACTCCACCCCTTCACAAGTTGACAGGAAATCGTGTAACTGCCACAGATTGATATTTATAATTATAAATTATTGGGGGAAATTAAGAAAATATAACATTTTGGGACACATAGGTATTACATGAAATAGGCATTTCACTGTTAATGAATAAAATTAAATTTTAACATAGTTATGCTTACCATTTTTTGGTCAAAATGACAAATGCATTCTATGATTTTTGCTAATGATGCTCTTCCCCTGTGAGGTATGTTGTGTATGTGTGATATATTTTTCTAGATGCATAAGCTAAAATGTTAGCTTAGCACAATTATAAAACAGCTTGTGTGAAGGACAAATAGCACTATTGGCAAACAGTATCTGGAAAACATATATCTTTTGCTTTACAAGGTGTTACTATTTTTCTGTTTTGTCTATGGCTACCTTTGAACTAAAATAACAAAATTGTGTAGTTGTTTCAGGGTAAATGGTAAGAGAACACTTACCATCTTGTATTTTCCAAGAAAAAAGTATAAAGTCTGTGATATATCCTACTATGAGATCTATTTCATTTTTTATTTTCTATTTATTCATCTATAAAAGCTGGTCTCCCAAATTACAGTTCAAGGTGCAGATTTTTGTCAGTATAACTGCAAATTATTTCTTTTCAGTAGAGATGATAACCCTGGAGGTTATAGTTGTATAGACCTTTGAGACATTAACCAATTTGCTTTCTAATTTCTCAAACTAATTTAAGCATGCTTTCCTCAGGCAGCTTGTGAAAATTTCTGTTCCTAAAATAATATTTTAATTGGCTTCACATCTTGCAAGTTTCTTCTTTAATGAGTGAAATAACTATTTTACTAATTCTTTTTATATTTGTATCAATCATGTTTTAAAAATGTAAGATTGAATTCAAAAACATAGGAAGTTATTTAGCTATTCAAGTAATTTCTTAATAACAAGTTCCCTGAATAATAAAAGAGTATCATTTTCACCAATTTTTATTACTAAGGCTTAATTCTATATATTTTTATTTTATGCTAAGTGGCACTACCCTGCCCTAAATTTTTTGGGGTGCCATAGCGATGGGAGTAAAAGGACCTCTGGTGGGAATAAAAGGCCCAGCTTTGCTCCTGGAAAGCTGCTGCTGGATTTGAACCGCCAACCCAGTAGGCCGCAGTCCTGCACACAACCACTACACCACCGGGGCTCAGCTGCCTTAATTTTTTTTTTAAATTCCCAAAGTTAGATATTTCTTCTCCTCTTTCTTTCTGATTGTAAGAAATAATAATAAAAAAGAGGCAAATGGTTAGTGAATGGTCTAGTTCATTACAAGCACCCCAGATGAGGTGGCAGTGCTAATTTTTACAATTTGTAAACCAACAGCCACTCTGTGGAGACAAAACGGACTTCTACTTCTGTAAAGATTGACAGTTCAGAAAACCACAGGGAGTGATCATCCCTGTCCCTTGGGATCACGATAATTTGGAATCCACTCAGTGCCAAGGAGTCTGGCTCTCATAAGTTTGATGTCTTCATTCTGTTTGCAATCATCATCTAAGAATGCATGCCTTAGGTGAACTTAATATTGTGTATATCTGCATTCCTTTTGCAGTTTCAATTTTATTTCATTTTTCTATAATTTTATTGATATATACCTCACACATCACACAATTCAATCTTTCAATCACATGAATAAAATTTGTGCAAACATCCCACAATCAGTTTGGGAGCATTATCTTCTCATAGTCATTATTGACAGCTCTCCAATCCCTCACTTTAAACTTGCATGGCCTTAGGTAAGTATCAATCTTGTTACTGTTTCTAAGATCTATGTTTTCTGTATTTCTTATACAGAAAATCCTTAAAAAACACAAACATGAAGCAAACAAATTAGTAACAATGATGAGGCAAATCATAGGAAAATATTAATCAAAAAGGAAGAAAATATTAAAAAGGAAACCACTTAAATAGGCTTAAAGAGAGATTAAATTGTAAGGTATTACATTTTAATTTAAATACACCAGTTACAATAGACTTTATAATGTTCTTTGGTAACTTAGCTATTCACATCTCTTGACTATGATCAAAGGTAGCTCACGAAGCTTTAATACACATGGAGACCTTGCACATGGATTCAGGGCTCCCATTATCTCCTTTTCTTTTTCTGATTTGGATTTTTTTACTTATAATCTTTAGCCTATAAAAGTTTGTGTGCTTCTTCCATTTGAACAGAGTTGATGTCTCACTGTGTTAGTTTGGGTTGACTAGAGAAACTAATACAGGAAGCCTCATGTGTGCATCAGAAAGAAGTTTACATAAAGAGTAATTGTATATTGAGAGAACATCCCAGTCCAATCCAGATCAGCTCCATAACTCCAATATCATCACATATATGGACACTAGTCTGTAAATTCCTCTTAGACTCATGCAGCCATGTAGTGACACCGAATGTAAGAAGATCACAGACCAGTGATTGGAAAGTCTCATGGATCCAGTGATGGTGGAAGCATCTCAGTGCTGGTGTGGATCTCCTTTTGGCTTCTCCTTCTTAGGGCTCTGGTTCTAACAGCTGAATTCCATGTGGCTTGTCAACAGGAATGTCTTGCAGGGAGAGTCTGTTTGTATCTGACCTCTAGTGAACTATTTATTTCTGTGGCATCTCCAAGTGAGGTCATCAAGATGCAACCTGATTGACAGGTTAGACTCCACCCCTTTGCAAGTTGACACCACTTAATGCAAATACCACATTCACTTAGATGACTGCTTGTTTTAAGATAAGCCTTAAAATCCAAACTCTGTTCTTGCTGATATCCGGCACCATTTGGAATTATCACCACACTTTATTATAGCACTCAGGTCTTCAGTGATCGCTTCATGAGGGTGACTATTGAGCAGTGCCATGTCATAAGCCTGTGTCTTTAGACTGGAGCTAGAACAAAGTGCATCCCAAATCATTCTTAGATTTATGGCTTATGTCTTTGGTTCATTTTAGGGATGCTACTATAATTTTATGATAAAGAACATTATAAATCATCACCCTGGGACATCTGGAAACTCTGGATAATGTGATTAATTTGGCTAGTAATATAGAATTTAAAATACTATTCATAAAAGGAATTTATAATAATATGGACTATCTTCAAACACAATGGATGGATTGTTGAATAGTTCTCTATTAGGTGATTTTTGTGATTATTTATCTATTTTACTTTCCTCTTTTTTGTCTCTTCTCCTTACTTCAATTGCCTCTAAGTGTAAAGAATGGAATTTCTTTTACACTGGTGGCCAATCTGCAGGCATATATGCCTCATACACATCTCAAATATGTCTTTGGAATGAGTAACATGAGGAAATAATTATATCCCTACATCTGCTTTCCTTGAATGATTTTCTACACTAGGCAGGCAATAAATAAGGTACCTAATAACATAGGATATAAAGTAGCAGTCTCATCTGCCTGCAGACCCTCTCTTTTTAACAGAATATCTTCCTCTACACTTTCAACTTGAGAGAGAAGATTCAATTTAATGCCTCACTCTTCCAACAGGGACCTAGTCAATCATTAACCAACCTTCTTTTAGTTTTTTCACTAAGGAGAGCACACTAAGAGCCAGGCTTTCTTTGAAATTTCCCTTAGAGTGTTAATAAGGTTGCTCTCCAAACCTGTCCCACCTACTAGTATTTTCTGACCTCCTTCCTAAGATGTAGGATCTCTAGGAGTGCTGTGGAGTAAGCATTGGACTGCTAACCACAGTTCAAACCCATTAGCCACTCTGGGGAAGAACGATGAGGGCCTCTGTTCCTGTAAGGATCTCTGGCCGCGGAAGCTCTAGTTAGGGTTACTAGGAGGAGGAAGATTGGGACTCTGAGAGTGTACGGGTCGCGCATTGGGAAGCTAATCAGAAAGCTGACAGTTCACGACCACTAGAGGCTCTGAGGGAGAAAGATGAGTCTTTCCACCCGTACAAAGAGCTACAGCTTTGGAACCTCACAAGAGCCGATCTCCCCTGTAGTGTGGGGGCATGAGACTTCAGAATAGACCCTGTGGCTTTGCGTGAGTCATGAGTAGGAATGTACTTCATGCCAGTACGCTTGAATTGGTTTTCTTATGCAAGATGACACATTTTTTGGTCTGTTCCTTCTGCATATATTCTGCCAGAGTTGTCATTGGAAACAGTTTATTAGAAGACAGACTGTAAGTGGACCGACATTTGTCAATTATAGAAATGTGTGTGAAGGGTTGGAAGAACATGCCATGAAAAACATGCATCCAATAGTTACTGAGCTTCATTTAAAATTTTAATCATGAGGACTAATGGTAGCTATGACAATAGGAAAAGTTAACCATGAAAGAAGAAATTCAGAATTTGGGGCCAACTTTAAATCTGAAACCTTAGTAAACAAGGAAGTTGCAAACTTCGGGATGACCTTGTCTTTCTTCTGAGATAGAAGTGCTACTACCCTATAAACCCACTAACAGTGAACACATAAGACATGGCAGAACGACCTCTGTGCCTTTCTAAGACTGGAACAGTTTGCAAGAGCGAACACGGATGGCTTTCAGAGTTGCATAGCTGTGATCTGCAAGTTGGCCAGTACGAAACCACCAGCTGTTCTTGGGAGAGAGTGAGGGTTCTCGACTGCAAGCTGTATCGGTCTTTTACATTCACAGGGGAAATGCCACTCTGTCCTAGAGGGTGGCTGGGACTCAGTATCCACTTGTGAGCAGTGAGCTTGTCTTTGCTTTCCTTCTTCTTCAGAGTGGCTGGTGGCTTTGAGCTCCCCATCTTGTAGACCGCATCCTGACACATAACCATTCCACAATCAAGGCAACCTCCAAAGCTGCTCTTAGCCCTCAAAGAGCCGAATTTAGTTGAGTTTCCATATTGGCAAAAGGGTCAGAAACTTTAGGGCTGGAGACTACCTGACCAGAGAAATAACTATTGTAAAAAGCTACTAAAGCATGCTAGATTGTGCATTGTTATTATTATTATTATTTTTATTATTGAGAGAATAGAAATAGCACTACTTATAGAATTATTGAGTAATAGCAGCTTAGCCTAATTATTTGTGTTTTTTTAAATTTGGGAGGTTATCATATTTTATATAGTTAACACTGGCTTAGCATACTTAAAGATATTTTCATAAAGATAAATTTTAATGAGTATTAGTCTTCACATTTCAGTTTTCACCTCAAATATATGCTAAAATATATCTCTGAAGCCTCAATTCAAAGAATGCTAGGTCTCTGGCATAGTTCATGCATGCAAGGCATTTTACTAATTCCCTTATGTTAGTCACATTGATTTTAAAGTTCATTTCCAAGTTTACAAGTTATCTAAGTCATTGTTCTGTTTTTAAACTTAGTTCTCTCACTATAAACTTCATATTTTCACAGGGTATCAATGTGTAAGGGAAGCCCTGATGACCACACACTGGTTACCAGTTGAGCTACAGTTTCAAGGTCAGCAGTTCAAAACTATCAGTCACTATGCAGGAGAAAGACTAGCTTTCCACTCCTGTAAAGACTACTCTCCCAGCGACCCACAGGCACAGTTCTAACCTGCCTAGAAGGTATCTATGAGTCAGTATTGACGGCTGTTTATTGTTTATTGTTTATTGTTTTATTGTTTTTCTAGTCAGTCCATGAATAATGACATAAAAATAAAATACAGTTTAGTTTAGTTTCAAATGAATGTACTGCCCAGAACACTTTCTTACCTTGAAAATCATAGTGCTTTGCTGGTTTGTGAAAAGTGGGCATTTACTTAAAAAATATTATTAAAAGGTCACTTTATTAGTGCCTTTTACAGCTCCTACAGCAATGTACATATCAATTGTATCAAGCATATTTTTACATACATTGCCATAATTATTTCTAGATATTTACTGTCTATTGAACCCTCAGTATCAGCTATTTTTACCCTCCTCCCCATCTCCACCCCAGTGACTCCTTGATAAATTATATTTGTAGCTTACAGTGACCACTGTCTCCCTTCCCCCACCAATATTTTACTTCTCAATACTTACAGCTAACAGAGGCCTTGTGGTGGTCAAATGAAATCGTCATTTTGCTGATTTTGCACTCTTACTGAAAACTATAAAGAAGTGAATGATTGTGATGTTGAACATATTGGATGCTAGCCAGTAGTGGAAAACAAAATGAGGCTATGTGATCCATATTGTGTTAATCCAGGTAGACTAGAGGAACAAATTTCATAGACACACATTGGATATAAGGAAAAGGTTTATATATGAGAAATAGGATATTAAGAAAGCATCCTAATCCAGTTCAGTACAAATTCATAAGTCTGATATTAACCCATATGACTGATATCAGTCTATAAAGTCTCCTTGAGACTCACAAAGTCACAGGTCAGTGGGTGCAGAATCCTGATGCTGCCAGGGGTCTCCCCATGGCTCCTCGCTTCCAGCGCTCAGGGTTCATCAACAGCATCCAGTGGTGG
>PVJH01016834.1:0-49409 GCA_004026705.1 Nesogale talazaci | reverse complement strand
TTTCTTTACTCGTTAATTAAATTGGATTGAATTCCTATTATTTGCCAAATATTGTATACAGCATGGTAACCAGGACAGAGTCTGATAATTGAGTAGAAAAGCAAGCTATCAAAATACAATGTAATCATTGAAATCCTATGGGAAACTTAGGAGTACATGTTCACAAAATCTTATTCTTTTTTATAAAATCTTATGTAAACCCACTGCCATCAAGTCAACACCAACACATAATAATCTTATATAGGGATTTCAAGTCTTTGTAAAGTTGAGCAGTTGGTTTTATCTTTTCTCCTATGTACGGGATGGATTTCAATCCCAGAACTTACAATTAGCAGCCCAGCTCTTACACAACAGTTACAAAATAATCAGGTATTATAGAATGTTAATTAAATTTGTAATTGACTTTGAGCTTCTGAAAACTGAAAATCCAGAACTAAATTGTTCTGCATTTTACAAAAGGATATGTTAGTCATTACATAACCTGCTGTGAATTTGAGAGGAATAAGAGTGAAGGGATGGAGTTTATCATGTCAGTCAGCTGGAAGCTTGATGATCTCATTTGGTCATCGTGTTAGTCCATGTAGACTAGAGAACAAATTCAAGGACACGCATACCGATATAAGGAAAAGGTTTATGTACAAGAGGAACGGGACATTGAGCCCAGTCCAGTTCAAAGTCATAAGTCCGATATTAACCCATATGCCCCAAATCCGTCTATAAAGTCTCCTTCCGACTCACAAAGTCACAGGTCAGTGGGTGCAGAATCCCGGCGCTGGCAGGGGTCTCTCCACATGGCTCCTCACCTCCAGGGCTCAGGGTCCATAAACAGCAGAAGCAACTCATCGCTAGCAGAGGTCTCCATCTGGCCGCCCCAGCTTCAGAGGCCTGGCTCCATCAGGACAAAGCTGTGTGGACTCTCTGTCGGCTCCTCCAGCTTCTCGAACGCTGCCAGCTTGTCTTGTCTGTGATTAATCGTCTCTCTAACTCCCAACAACTGGGAAAGTAGCTTCTCATCTTCACGAGGGAAATATCACGAGATTTCCCAGAAGTCTCAGGAGAAATCCATGCCCACATAGAGGCCTCATTGGCTACTCAATGGCTATCTCCAGATTAACAGACTAGACTCCACCCCTACATCTCAAACATGAAATTAACATAAGCACATGACTGCCACAGTCATCAAGAAGATAAAGAGCTCACTTGCGGTGGGACACATGCTCACTTCCTGGGAGACTCTCTACTGCCAAAACACACAGGGCTATGCTGAGATCAGTGAGAACCCTGGACAGGGAGGAACCATGTGGAGACCCATATCAGCACTGAGATGTTTCCATCATCACTGGATCCACAAGACTATCCACTCACTGCATTCAGGATCATTGCATGTGTTTCCTGTGACTGACGGGGAAATTACAGGCTGGTATTGGACACATGACTAATATCAGATTTATGGACTTTATCTGAACTGGGCTCAGATGTCTTCTCAATATTCAATTACTCTTGTATACAAATCTCTTCTTTAAAAAATATCTTTCTTATACACATGAGTGTCTCTATGAATTTGTTTCTCTCATCTACCCAGACTAACACAGAAATAATGATAAACAATTTTCATAAATATCATCCAAATTGTTGTACTAGTTTGTGTCATACTCATCACTAGTGGGAAAATATATCAAGTAATCATTACAGGTTTGTTGAGTTAATTTTAGTTACTAAAACTGCTTTTCTTAAAATCTAATGGCCTGGTTGTGCCATGGCCCCAAACACTTTTCTATAGGAGTTTTTGGAGAAAGATCAAGGTATACAAAGACTTCCTCAGTGCTACAAATAGTTATGCATGCAAACACGGACCAAATGACTGGTGATTTAAACACATCTAGAGGAACCTGGCAGGAGAAAGGTAGGCTTTCTAGTCCCATAAGGATTTACGATCTTTTAAACTCACAGGGGCAGTTCTACACTGTCCTATAGGCTCTCTGTGAGTTGGCATTAACTCAATGTCGGTGAGTTGAGTTGGTTTGGTTTGAGAGGAACTTGAGGGAAAAAATCATGGTGATCTGCTTCTGAAATATGACGGCCTTGAGAACTGTCTGGACCGTTTCTGTTCCGCCATACATGGGTTGTTATGAGTGGAAATAAACTTGATAAGTGCTTTGGGTTCTTTGTCTTAATATAATGCTTGAGAAAAAGGGAAAACTGAGAAAGGCACAATATTAACTAGTTTGATATGGTTTACTGAGGAGTTCAGGAGGCGCTGTTGGATATGAATTAGATTGTTAACTATGAGTTCAGCAGTTCAAACTCACCAGCTGCTCTACTCTGTGAGAAAAAAAATGAAGTTTTCCACCTGTGAAGATTTATTGTCTTAGAAACTCTACATAGGATTGTGATGAGTCCCAGTCAACTCTAAAAAATGCCTGATAAAATGCCAAATCTGATTTGAATGATAAATGATCCCCTGTGTCATTTGACGCTGTTCTGTGGATATTTTTTAGAAAATTAGAATAATTTCATTGATATTAATGTGGCATATTGCGTATACAAAGTGCTAGGCCATGCCTGGTACTCCCCACCCCCCACCCCGCCAAGTTGTATTATTGCCTGAATTCAGACCTCTATTCCAGAATGTTTTCTTTTAATCATACCATCTCTAAAGGTAAATCCATTTCTGGATCACATATTGTGTTGGTTTTTGTTGGAAAATGAGCATAAATGAGTACTTTCAATAACAAAATCCTCAGTTCTTTTGTTCTTCAGTAGTAATGGTTCATAAATGATGTTAGAGGTTCCAATGGAGCAATCTTTCCCAAATCTTTTCCCTGCATCTCATCCCCCAATCATGTATAATACCATTACCTTTGAGTACAACCTTTTCTAAATAAAATTTGTTATAGAAAGATGCAATAGAAATAGAAATGATATCACAAATACCCAAAATAGCTTCCCTTAAATCTGAAAAGCTGTTTTAGGATTTGCTAAAATCCAGTTCTTATACACAGAGAACTTTGTATCATGAACAGTTTTGTGTGACAATGTACCAGAGGGAAGAGGAACTAATCTGTGATTATTATGAATTAAAGAAAAACTTGGTTTGGTTTTGTTGATTTAGCTTTTATTTCCCTCTCATTTTCTGTTTGTTAGGCCATTTGGGTACACTCTGTGGACAGGTATGATCTCTAACCAGGTACATTTAAACTATAAACGTGTAATGTGAAGACAAAACAACATACCTTATTTATTGATGCTGCTACACGTCTATGGTTTGAAGTTCTTTAATTTTTCTCGATTACAAATTAAAGAACTTTAGTAATATTCCCAGTCACCCAGGTGTTTTAAGTAACAGAATTACATCTCCAACCCATTTTGATGCTCCTTTACTTTGAGTGAAACTAACTCATTGGTTAGGCTGCTAACCACAGATTAAGGTCTAAAACCTACCAGCCCACTCTCCAGGAGAAAGAAGAGGTGATCTGCCTCCAGAGGGATTTACAGCCTCAGAAGACCTACGCAGGGTCACTGAGGTAGAATCAACTCAATGACAGTTTGCTTGAGTTACTCTCTAAAGAAAGATTAAATTTTTTAGTACCGGAGTTCTAGTTTCCTGTCTACCCCCACAGCCACCACCACCCCCATACCAACCTCTCCTACACACACACACACACACACACACACACACACGTGCACATGCACATCATGATTAAGTGACTTCTAAGTTAAGTTAGAAGGAACAATGGTGTCACAGTGGTTCAGAATGGAGAAGTTCCTGGTTTAAATCCACCAGCCACTTCACAGAATAATGAGGTGGCAGTTGCTTTCCAAGCCATTAACAGGCTTAGAGACTTATCTAGCAATTCTACTCTCTGTGCAGCAATTCTCTGTGGTGAATCAGAATCAACAGTAGCACCCCTAGAGAGGAGTGTGTGCACTGGGGGGAACCATCCTGGGTTACATTCTCAGAATAGGTGACACTAAATGACTGTCTATACATTTTTTTGTTCGACATTTCAGAAGAAATTTGATATTCTTTATGAACATTTCCCTATAGTTATTTATAACATGGAAACATTTTGTAAGCCTAAGTTACATGTTAATTTAGTTTTGAGGTTAAACTGTCTGCTCATTTACATTGTGAATCTTCTAATGAGCTGCAGTCAGAGCTGTCATAGTCCAGTTACAGCATTGACTCAAATCATATAGTCTTGTCTGCATGTTCAAATGTTCCTGACATGGATTTTGTTACTGCTGGTGTTTTTATTGTCACAGACTTTTCTAATTTGCTGGTGTTTAGCTACAATATTAAAGTAACTAGTATTTGTGAACCTATATCAAAAACACATTTGAGAATTAAAAGTAATATTTTGAAAAATTCTGCTTAGTTACTAATAATGTTGTCACTAATAATATAATTCAGAATAATATATATTATTATATAATAATATAATAATATATTATTATAATTATATTATAAATAATATAATAATATAATAAGAATAATAATATAATTCAGAAATATTTTACAAAACAAATGTGTTACTTTTCATAAAATCTAAGAAGTGTTACATTTAAGTTATTTACAACTCCATATATCGCTGTATGATCAAAAGTAATAATAAACATTACTACAAATTCTGTATTGTCTGGTAAAGGAGCACAGCAAACAGATCACATTGGGTGACACCAACCCTAGTGACACTACTGAAAATCAATTTATGTCAATGGCAGTGGGGCTTCTTTTTGGAATCAAAGTTATAAAACCAAGATCAAGCAAAGTTTTTAAAAATCAACCTCCAGGGTTAAGTGAGACACTCTTGAATCTCATGACAAAGCCTGGTGACTGACTGCACAACTAAGACTATTTTCCAATAGCTTCTACTATTAGTCATCTACCCCCATCTAGGTGATCTTATAAAAAGTTACTCATTTGATTCTACTATTTTTTATAATGGTGGAAGAAATTTGCATCGCAAATTATACCTGATATTTTCATTGACATTCACAAGGTAATAAGCATATATTCTTAGGTAATTATAAATGCTATAATTATTAACTTATAACTAGACATATACCTTTTCTACTTTAACTTTTGTAGGAACTGTACTGTCCTAGAAAAGACATTGGATTTGGAATGAGAGGACCTAGGATTAAATTGGTATTCTGCCATGTATTGCACTGTGACCGTGAGAAAAATCACTTTACCACTTTGTAAAATAAAGTACTGGGGTAATATGACTTCTTAAATTCCTCTTTGCCCTGAAAAGTATAACTGTGCCCCAGAGGCTATTACTAATTCTCATCTTGCCTCAAATTTCACAAGTGCTCTTTTAACTGTCTATATAACCTCTCCATTTCCCGTATTTGTCTTAATTTTAAATGACAGGAGTCAGAGAAGGATTGGGGGTGTAGAAATGCCATTTTTAGAAATATAGAGACCTATTTGGATGATCTGTTGAAATATGAAAACTCTACATCCTGATATTTTCTTTAATAAAGATTTGTATGGTCTGGTAGCAATATTATGCTACTGATTCATACATTCTATTTTCTACACAAAAAGTAGTCCACATATTCTACAATACAACAAAGAGTTGATGAATTAATAGTTTCAAGTTTGAATGCAGAAGTTCCTTGATCTTCAAAATAAAGTTGACTTTCATTAGTATTTTTTTAAACAGCTCATACTATAATTCTGATTCTTGTTTCATAATACATGCTATAAGTATAAAGGAAGAAACAAAAATATGCCACAAAATAACATTTAGTGATCAGAAAACACTACAACAGATTACTGTATTTTATTTTTACATAGCTCTTCCTAAGATTTTATAATTAAAAAGATTTTTCCCACTTTGCTCTTACTAAATTCTCAACGATTTTGTCATGATTTGACAAGCAATATCTACTACCATACATAATAAGGGTTATGAGTCTTTCTAGAGGGTTTTTAAAGATTCTTTGGAGATGAACATAAGCTTTCTCTGTATAGCATATGGTGATTGAAATCAGGAATATGCATAAAACAATTTCAACATTGGGAAATGTATTTTATTGTCTATTAAAGAATCATATGTGGGTATATAAGTAAAACTCCCTGAATCTTTACCTTAGTTCTCATGAAAGAATGAAATTGCCCTATTTTTCAAAATAAGGTTTGTATTGAAGTCATCAGGATAAGACTGCTCTAATTTCTTGAGTGTCTGCATGCATGCTTCTACATTATTGAAGAAGGAAAATCTATTTTAAAGGACTTAATAAATATTGCTTGTACAATATAGAAGATAAATGAATTTTGTATATAAATGTTCTATAATAAAACAGTAAGTTTGCTGAATTCTTTGCAATGGTCTCCTTATTAAAGTCCCTTGCTTTTGCACTGTTATGCAGGACTAGAATTCCCAATGGCTCATTACCAATACGTGCACAGAAGGATACATGTTTCATGGCAAAAGAGCATTGCAGAATCTCCTGTCTGGAGTTACTGGATCAGTGGATCAGTGTCTGTGGATCTGTATTTACCTAGCAGCTACTCATTTTGGCTCCACTTGCATTTTAGATAGCTGTAGTAAGAGTTAGATTCAATAGCCTATTCCACTCTTTGTGTGTGTGTATGTATAAATGTGTGTGTGTGTGTATACTGCTCCCAAGAGATTTTTCAAAGGAAGAGGTTTAAATTACATAGGAGGAAGCAATAGGAGACAGATATCAACAAAGCTATTAAAGTGGTAGAGGCATCAAAGCTTTACCAACCTGGAATGTAGCTGCCCTTGTGACCTTGTGAGAACTTTGTTTCTAGCCACCTACATATTTTCCATTCACGGGCACAGTATGAAGGTACTTAGTGTCCTGACAGTTCCTTACAGTGGCAGTGCTTCTTGTTCCTTGTGCCTTGTCTACGGGACATCGCTGAGTCTTCACAGTGAACACCTGGTGCTGCTCTGTTGATGCCGTGCACAGATATCTGCGCACACGAGCAGTTATAGTAGGTAAGGGCAGATCACATTTGGTATATTTGTAGTCTACCCCTTATCTCAGGGTGACGTGATTCAGTGCCAGCAACAAAAGCCATGGCAATGGATAGCAGACTCAGTTTGGAGTGGGGCACTGAGGAGACAGTTTGGGAAGGACTTTTCAGAAGAAGCCATGTCAAAGCTAAAGTCGGACAAACAAGCATTAGTTAGGCCATGAGAGGACGGATGACTATTAGGGGGAGAAAGTCCGGCATGCTTGGAATATGCATGAAGTTGCATCGATTAGTAGCGCTCAATCGCATTCTTTTTGAAAGAGAAAATATTTTCCAATTCACATCCTTTACCTACAAAAGCAAGCAGGAATGAATGTTGCTGTGTTATGTTTGTTTTGTTTTGTTTTTTGTATTTTTCTGACTATTTAGCTACTCACTTGAAAATCTATCTCCAGCAGTTTGTTATGAAAAGATTGTTGAATCCTGATATGCTTGAAGGAAAATATAATATTCCTT
Source organism: Nesogale talazaci (assembly GCA_004026705.1). Lineage (NCBI taxonomy): Eukaryota > Metazoa > Chordata > Mammalia > Afrosoricida > Tenrecidae > Nesogale > Nesogale talazaci. The sequence goes on along the minus strand of PVJH01016834.1, from coordinate 41,932 downwards.
GAGAGAAATTATAATATTTTTATTTATTCTAATCCTTACCTGTTCTTTCAAATTGTTCTCATTAGGCAGAAAATCAGTAGCTTTTATCTAGGAATAACAATTCATTGTATCTTAAGAAAGCTAAAGCTCTTTGTCCTCAAGGATTCCAGCATCTGTTTATCATTCAGAACTGTAACTCAACTGAGAATTTTTCTTTACACTACTTAATGCCTCATCCAGAAAATCACACTTTAAAATCCAAGCTGGAAGTGAGTGGCTGCTTTCAGGAGAACCTCTTTAAAAGAGTATGAGCTTCATCCTGTCTTGCTCTTGTTTTAAAATCCCCTTGCAAGCAAGTCCCCTCATTTTGTTGGTTTCTTGTTTGAAAGATGGCATTATTGAAACAATGCAGCAACAGTGTAGAAGTCTTTTTAGAAGAACTACATCTTCATTTATAAGTTTTTCCTGTGTTAACGTGTCACAGAATTGCTATGTCATTTACTATAAGAAGACTCTGACATCCATAACGATCTTTTCAAGGTCTGAGGGAGACAGGGCGTCAGCTTTGGTTATAAGCTTTGTTATATAGCTTTATTTCAGTCTCTTTCTAGCTGAGAGGAATTGAATTAAAATACGGCAAAATGCTAATTGAAATGTTTCTACATTATGCCTTATAATTAAGAAAGAATAAGTATTCTAGAAACTACTTTTATAATCAAATCTGTGGAAAATTTATACTTTTAATGTTGTTCCAAATAGATATCTGCCATTTAAGACATCTAATTTTCATTTGAAATATCTGATCAGGCAAAATATAGCAATATCTGAGGAAAAGTAGGAAAGTGCCTTCAGTTGTGTGTGCATGTGCACATGTGTGTGTGTGTGTGTGTGTGTGTGTGTTATATGAAATAGCAATGGAGGTTGAAAATGCTGGAAGAAGGAAATTGATCTTGGGAGTATATTCTTTATTATCTTGATTTTTTTCCCAACTGCTTTTAAACAGTGAGTGATATACCAGAAACACTTTTTGGGAATAGAAGAGAATGAATGAAAAAATCTTTCCAAAAAGACCATTCAGTTTTAACTTACAGCCATATGTCATCTATCCAATTAACTATTCATTCTTATAAATTAACTATTTAAGAATCACAAAGGTACTAGATCTTAGTACTAGACAGACAACATTGTGGTTCAAAATACATATTTTAGCTTGATCTCACATTGCCTGGGTCACCTAGGGAAGTTGGCTTAACTTCTCCAAGTCTCAATTTTCATGTCTATAAAATAAAGATTAGGGCTGAGCCCCGGTGGCGTAGTGGTTGTGCGCGGGACTGCGGCCCACTGGGATGGAGGTTCGATTCCAGCTCCACGGAGCAAAGACTGGGCCTCCTACTTCCACCACCTGAGAGCAGTGATGCCCCCCCCCCAAAAAAAAATAAAGATTAGACTAGGGTTTCTTTCAAAAGTAGTTCTAACATATCAAAGAGTATGCATGTGAAAGGTGTCCATTATGTTAGCTATTATTAAAATATCCTTAAATTTTTTTTAAAACACTGAGTCAGATAGATTCCTATTTGTGGCAACCCTAGTTATGTCAAAGAAAATCTATGCTTCTGTACAGGGTTCTCAAGGACTAGCTTTGCAGAAGTTGATCACCAGGCTTTTCCTCCAACGTGAGCCTTGGTGGACGGGTGGGTAGTATTATTTATATTTTTAGAATCACTGTGTTTTTATGATCTAATTTTTTTCTGGGATCTATTCAATTATAGTTTTTGTTCATTTTGACATCCACAAATCCAAACTTATTTTAGAAATTTGAATCTGAGATATTATTTCTAAATATAGAGCAGAACAACAGCAAATTAGATATGAATGTTCTGTACTTCCAAAATTATTGCTAGAAGCATATTATAACTAGGAACAGAAGAATTGTTACATTAAATATTCATAACTCAACATATTAAGGTTTTATATCACATAAGTAGCTTATTAATTTACTGACTCAATCTAAAAGTATAAGACTGTCAAATATGAAACATGATTAACTAGTCATTTATTTTTATAACATCAAAATTTATCAGTAGCTTTCTTATTTCTTTTAAGTTATAAATTTAGAGACTATAAACTATAAAAAATATATACTTACATACATTTACTTAGTATTGGAGCTTCCATGCTGACTAATGTTTGCAAAAGGCTATGTTTACCAAAAAGAATAAAAGCAAACTCAAACTCACTGGTATCAAGTCTATTCTGACTCATCAATCATGTGCAGGGAACTTTGATGCTTAGTGGTTATACATTGGGCTTCTAGCATCAATGTCAACAATTCAAAATCACAGTCCACTTCACAAGAGAAGGATGAAACTTTGTACTAAAGAATTACAGTCTCAGAAACCCACAAAGGTAATTCTACTCTGTCTTATAGGGTCACTATGATGGTTTACAATGGGAACCATAAATGCATTTGGAGTGCCCACATAAATTCAACCTCCTTTGGATATGTGAATAGCCTTATACTCAGAAAGAATGTATTAGAAAGTTGATTACTACCGTCCTTGCAGTCATTTCAGTGGGGGCAGGGGGTAGTTTAACACTTCGGGACTTGGCTGATGTACCCTTTGGGATTTGGGATACTAGATTCCACATGATCATGAGTCATGTCCTGGACTGCCATGATTGCAGGGCCACAGAACCAATATTGTAAGTTTTTCTATTTGGCATAAGAGAATGCATATGTCTCACTTATGGTCTCATTCATTAGTCCAGCCTGAAACTGTGATGTATTGATGTGCCACAAATCATGCTTTTGTCAGTTTCTCTTGAACGCCTATGCCCTATTTAATTTGTGTAAGTTCTAAGACATCATTATAGCCTTATGCCAGATTCCTCTCCCCCATTCTAGACGAATTGTGCTTGCCTATTTTGTCCTCATTAAGACTTAATAAATATGCCTTTAACAATATTTGAATTTATCTCTTTTCTCCCCTACAACTGTATACATGTATGTATATAGATATATATTCCATTGATGTCTAAAAAGAAAGATTAAGACAAAATATCCTTGCACATTGTTTGAGGTAAGCATATCTTTGCTAATTTGAACTTACGTATACAAAATGGAATTGAGAATAATTAAAATAGATTAAAGAACAATGCCAAAAATACTGCTCAATTTAGGAATGAGAAACTGGAGAAAGTTTCAAAATGAGTTAAAGAATAACCTCTGACTTTTCAAGAGCACCAAGTTTTAATTTTACAAAGAAACCTACATTCAGTGTGCCTTATTTTACTTGTTATGCAATTAGTTGTACTACTTTTTGACTATTTAGGCACAAATATCTAACTACTTAACTCCTAACAAATTTCAAAATCCAAGTGCACCGGGTGCCAAAAATAAAAAGGACTAATAATTTGCTTGTGAAAAGATAGAGCCATCAAAAACCATACATAGCACAATTGTACCCTTGCAGAAGTTAGCATGATTCAGAGTTCATTCTACAACATTTTGATTGGTACCAAAGTTAATAATGGGATTTAATCTCTCGAGATGTCCATACTGAATCATCTATAGAAGGAGAAAAATAATCCTTTCTTGGGGTTTGGGAAATCATCTGAGTCAGAAATATCTGAAGTCCTGCAAAACAGTAATATCTCAAACCCCATCTCCAAATTTCTAAATCAAAACTTTTAGAAAGTGAGCCCTCAAAGCTACCTTTGGAAATCATTCTTCCCAACCCCACCATCACACCCTCAGGCAAGTTAACCATTTAGAATTAGCGGTACTCTGAGTTGTTCTTAAAGTTATTTCTTTGACTTTTGTGATAATTTCCCTTGCAATCTGTGTCTCTTTGAGAAGCTGGTTTTAAAGTCAAGAAAATATATGTTAATTATCACTAACAATAGAGAATTGTGTCCAAGTAACTTTTTGTCTTAGAACAAATTCAAAGACCTCATGATTTACTAAAAATAAAACAATAATAATATTTGTGTGAAAGGAAAAGAAGATAATGTATAGTAAACTGTTTTACTTCATTAAGAATCAAGCAAAAATAGCCACCTTTTTCTCATATGATCAATATATCAGGGGGTTTTAAGTTGATGATTATATTTTAGAATTTAGGTCTCTTTTGTACATGTAAGACTTTAGTACACTGGTATATATGTTTAGTTGATGCATTCATATGAGCACTTGCTCCATGGTCAGATATTTTTATGCTAAAAACACTTAATTAAAAAAATTATAAGCATACTGCATGTGTTAGGCCAGATTAACTAGAGAAACAAATCCAGAGATACTCATATATATATAAGAGCTCTATATCAAGAAGTAATTGTATATAAGGAAAACAGCCTAACTTGGTCCAATTCAAGTTCATAAGACCAATACTAGCCCATAAAGCCCTCTTCACACTTGAAGCCACATACAATGATACATGGAGAGCATAGGCTCGGGTATGCAAATTCTTGTGGATGTGTACCCAGGTCAGTGGCTCACTGATATGAAGGTGAAAGGAGAAAGAGAGAGCAGAGGTTCTCAGAATTCTCCTTATGAGAAATTCATACCCACAAGGAGGCACCATCAGGCTGTGTAATCTGATTGACAGACTTCTCTCCACCTATACATTTTGATATTTTGAAATAATATAGCTATCACTGACCACCTATTGTCAACTCCACACTTATATACATCTCAGCCATACATAATTTAAAAAATAAATACAATAGTAAAATCAATGGGATAAGATTAAAATGCATACAACTAAAAACATACCAGCCTCATTTAAACATAAGCTTTAAGTGAACAAAACAAAAAATTTTATACTTAACAGGGGCCCTTATATGAACACCTATCTCATAATTCTGTAATCCTATAAGCATATTCCCCAACCACAAAAGTTTGTAAGCCAGCCACTTCATACTTTATCCACCCCATATTTTGGGTATTCAATTTCTGTACTGTCCTGCTTATCAGCCCTGTGGTCTGAGGAGACAAGAAAGTTCTTTGATGTGAAGAATCTTCTTTCCAATTGGAAATTTGTGATTCCACATTCATAAGTAAATTCAAACCAGACATATCATCAATATGCACAATTCAGAAGCTCAAAAATCTTATCTTCATCTGGCCCAGTTTTGGTCAACTCAATGTTAGCCTCACTGAGGTATCTATTAGTTGTCTTGCCTTTGGACCATGGACCCCATCACAAATTTTCAATAACTCTAGCCTTAGTAGACTAGGTCATTCCGTGGGCTCATATTCTGCATAACTCTATAAACTTCAGACCAACCAACCTGCTCTCATCTTCTCCAGTTGCTGAGAACCGGTTCACGGGTGTCTGTGGCCAGACTCAATCTATCTCTGCATTGCTGCATTTTTCCCTTTTCATCTCAATAAGTGGATCAAGATTGTCACTTAGTGATGTGTTCAGAATACCCAGTCCCTCATTAATTTTCTGCACTAGAGAGTATGGTTGATTCATGGCTCCAAATTTTTTCCAGCTCCAGGCACAAGTCACTAGTTGAAAATTCAAAAAACCAAAGGGCTCATTTTTATTTCTTCAGACTAACAACTCTCAGCAAGTCTTTTTAAATACAAATGTCCAGGACACTCAAGGCACTGGGTATGGCTTATATTTTCATAACTTTCATTACAGATGTGTTTTATACCCATTTAAAGATCCAATTTACTTATTGAAGGTGGTGGGTTTACAAAATCTCTATTTTCATACTTCCCAATATTCATTTCAATCACACATTATATCAGCAATAATAAGTAGAAGAAATCAATAGAATCCTAGTATATCCAGATCCTAATCACATTCTTTAAAGTCAGATTCAGTTTTTACCTAATCTGTACCAATTCTATGCAATATAACCTTAGATCTCTGGCTGCATCAAGGAAGCCAACGCAGAGCTTTCTGTCAGCCACTTTGACTAGGCAGCATAGACTCAGAGTTCAAGGGGCCATTTTGCTCCCTGAGCTCAAAATTTACATTTGTAGCATACATTTTTGCCATTTTGAACTGGAATAAATGAAAATAATAACCAAAGGGAAAAATTGAAACTTTAACTTCATATGTTCTTTCCAGAAATCAATTGAGTAAACCATGTGGGCCTGTCTGACCTCTGGCTAGCCAGAAAAGAAAAACTGCCTTAAGACAGAAGTCAAGCAAGAAACCGTTCAACATCTCCATGATTTGTTTCTGCAATATCTCACACCTGGTACCATAATGTGTTCGGAATGGTTGACTAGAAAAGCAAATTCAGTGGTACTCATATATGCATAAGAAAGAGTGTTCTATCAAGAAGTAATTGTATATAAGGAAAATATCCCAGTCCAGCCCAACTCAAGTTTATAAGTCTGATTGGTTGACTAGAAAAGCAAATTCAGTGGTACTCATATATGCATAAGAAACAGTGTTCTATCAAGAAGTAATTGTATATAAGGAAAATATCCCATTCCAGCCCAACTCAAGTTTATAAGTCTGATACTAGACCAGGAATCCAATTCTCATCCATAAATTACTTTTCAGAATCATGACGCCACATACAATGATGCAGTAAGATGACAGAGTTGCGGGTGAGAAGTCCTGTTGTTCAATGGTGGTGGACTTATCTCTAAGGCTCTGTAGGTCTCAGTGTGGATTGTCAGCATGAAAGTGAAAGCAAAGAGAATGGATAAGAATATAACTCAATTAAATGCTTAAGAGATCTTACTTTATAACGTGGTGCCAGGTCATAGAGCATGCCCTAAAGTTATGACAGGGGTGTAAAATGTAGTTTTACCCCAAAATTAAGATAAAGGATTCAATTTTTTTGAAGTTCACTAAAATATCCCACTGGTATTTACACTTAGAAGAATTATTAAGCACTTAAAGATTGATAAGGGGAAATTTGTCAAGCTTTAATTAAGAATATACCTCAGAAGGTTTGATGTAGTCAGTCACTTAATGTAGCTCTTCTATCCATAGCCTCATTTGCCAGAATCCATTTTGTGACACAATAAATTATAACCCCCTCTGCTTATGATTAAGCAGTCTGGTGGTGTAGGGCTTACACTTTGGGCCGAAAAGCCACATGGTAAACAGTTCAAGAGAAAGACTGGGTTTTCTACTCCCATATAAAGTTACAGTTTGGGAAACCTACAAGCAGTCACTATTCATTAGCACTGACTCCAAGGCAAGAGTTGTTTTTATGTGTTTTTGGGGGTGTCTATGATTATAGACCTATTATGGAGGGAATTCTCTATTACAGGGCAGTTCAAACCCAGCAGCACCTCTCCAGGAGTAAGGCTGGGCCTCCCACTCCCACCAGGGCAGTAATGCCAAAAAAAGATTAATAGGAATGAAACAATATTTTACCTGAATATTTTGTCCACAATGAAATTTTATAAGCTATATAGTATGAAGGATATAGTGGCAAGAACAAAGATGGTACCATTGACGCATAAGTGGTTTACCCACTCTGTTAGTCTAGGTAGGCTAGAGGAAAAAATTTCATAGACATGCATATAGATATAAGGAAAAGGTTTATATACAAGAGAAACAGGACATTGAGCAGAAGTAACTCATTGCTGGCAGAGGTCATGTGGCCGCCCCAGCTTCAGAGGTCTGGCTCCATCAGGGCAAAGTCATGTGGTCTCTCCGCCAGCTCCTCCAGCTTCTCGGATGCTGCCATCTTGTCTGGTCCGTGATTCATTGTCTCTGAGACTAACTCCCAACAACTGGGGAAGATAGCTTCTCATCTTCATGAGGAAAATATCGCGAGATTTCCCAGAAGTCTCAGGAGAAAGCCATGCCCACATGGAGGCCTCATTGGCTACTCAATGGCTATCTCCAGATTAATAGGCTAGACTCCACTCCTACATTTCAATCATAAAATTAACATAAGCACATGACTGCCACACCGAGCAACAGTTCCATGGAAAAAGGTATACATGTCAGAAACATCCTAAAGGGAAAAGTAAATTTAGCCAAGTGAGATGAAAGAAGAAAACATGATCACAGTTTGCTCCCAATTTGCTTCCTTGAAGCAGTGACCATAATGAGTGAGAAAGATGAACAGAGCAACTAAGTGGAATATTTCTCGATTAAAAAAAAAAAAGAAGTATGGGGCTGAGGCCCCATGGCGTAGTGGTTGTGCGCGGGACTGCGACCCACTGGAATTAAGGTTCAATTCCAACTCCATGGAGCAAAGGCTGGGCCTCCTATTCCCACCACTAGAGGGCAGTGAAGCCCCCTCCCCAAAATAAATGTATGCATGGTAAGAAATGCAAACTTGTTTCTACCATAATGGAGGGAACATGTGATCAAATCAATGGGATGGAATTAATATGAGCCATGTGCTCCTAGTGATTTAAGCTAATCAAATGACAGAAGAGTGCAAGCAATAAGTTTAAAAGACCAATTGTCGGGAATAATTAGTAAATATCAAAGAAAGAATGTCACTATTGGAGAAAAATGAATAAAAATTGAAATGAAATAAACAACAAAGATAATGAAACAGAGGGAGAAAGGGAAGGAAATTACAAAAAAATATTAAAATGGCAGAAGTAGTTGGGAACTTTAAAATATGTCACAAAATAAGTCAGAATGTCTAGTATTGTTTTTTATTACATTAGTTTCTAAAGACTTTTAGATAACAGTACAGCACCAAAGGAAAGCAGCATATTTACATGGTAGAATCACTGAGAATTACTATTAAGAATCATATATTGTTCCATAAATATTTTCTTTGAAATATAAAACAATCTAATTATTTGCCAGTGTAATACACTCTATGTTTTTGTCAACCAAGTTACATTACTTATCAAAGTTTTGTGCAAAAATATTCTTAACAACTTATGGATTCTACTTTATGTTAAATTTTGTCATTTTAAATAACATTTTCACAGATCAGATAGATATTTTTATCATTTTAAATTGTACTTAAACTGTTAGAATGGCTTTGAAAAATATTATTACAAGAGACTGGAAAGTCATTTCTCTGGTGTTTTATGAGTATAGTTTTTTATGGTCAACTTTACTAGACTGATGGTGGGAAAAAGCCACTGTGACAGCCCCTCTGGCCATGATTATGGATTTGATATGCTATATTTGTCAAATATTACAATATCCCACAAAGTTATTAACAGAATCCTAGAATGCAATATCCCCACAGTACTGCTTCAGTGGTTTTTTCACATAAAGATTTTATGAACTCCAAAGTTAAAAAAAGAAAAAGTGATATATTATTGGCCCTATCTTCGTTTTAATGCAAGAATTTGATGAAAGAACTTAAAACATAATTTTGAATACAGCTAAATATTCAGATAAAATTCAGACTAACGACTCAAAAGATCCCAATGATGGCACTGTTACGGTATAACGGTAATAATGAGTGCACTTATGTTAATTTTATGATTGAAATGTAGGGGTGGAGTCTAGCCTATTAATCTGGAGATAGCCATCGAGTAGCCAATGAGGCCTCTATGTGGACATGACTTTCTCCTGAGACTTCTGGGAAATCTCACGATATTTTCCTCGTGAAGATGAGAAGCTATCTTCCCCAGTTGTTGGGAGTTAGTCTCAGAGAGGATGAATCATGGACAAGACAAGATGGCAGCATCCGAGAAGATGGAGGAGCCAGCAGAGAGACCACACGGCTTTGCCCTGATGGAGCCAGACTTCTGAAGCTGGGGCGGCCAGATGGAGACCTCTGCCAGCGATGAGTTGCTTCTGCTGTTGATGGACCCTGAGCCCTGGAAGCGAGGAGACATGTGGAGACCCTGCCAGCACCAGGACTCTGCACCCACTGACCTGTGACTTCATGAGTCAGAAGGAGACTTTATAAACTGATTTCAGGCATATGGGTTAATATTGGACTTAGGACTTTGAACTGGACTGGGCTATGATGTTTTCTGAATGTTCTGTTCCTCTTGTATATAAATCTTTACTTATATCTATATGCATGTCTTTGAAATTTGTTCCTCTACTTTACCCGGACTAACACAATGAGCAACTTAAAAAGGAGCCATCATTGTCAGACTTTACCCCATTGGTTTAGATGCACAGCAACCCAATATACAACAGAACAAATTACTGCCCAGTCTTGGACCACTCACAATTGCTGTTATATTGGAATCCATTGTTTCAATTGCTTTGTCAGTCTATATTGTTGAGGATATCTCTATCTCTCGCTCTTCCTCTCTTCCTTCCTCCCTCCCTTCCCCCTCCCCCTCCCCTCTAATGCTCTGTGTCACCATGTACAATGACCTTTATAGACTGGTTCCTCCTAATAACACATCTGAAGTACCTGAAAAGAAGTCTCACCATCCTTGCTTGTAAGGAGCAGTCAGGCTGTTCCTTCTTTTGGGGCATAGTCTTCATTCTTCTGGCAGTTCGTGATACATTCAGTATTCTTTGCCAACACCATAATACAATCCCACCAGTTCTTCTAAGCTTAAATTTGAAAAGTAAATTGGTACTTGCATATCTTTTTATTCCCTAAATCATTATTATACATATTTTACAGATAAGGAAAAAATACCTCTGAAGTTATTTACTCAAGGTCATTCATGTGTTTTCTAAATCAACAACTGATGTCATTTGCAAAGCAGACACTCAAATAATGTAATTGAAATGTTTCTCAATGAACAAGAAAACCCATGGCATAATTATATAGCCAGATCCACATCTTGTCCTGAGCAAATAATTTACAGTCAGCTATCCAAAATGGTTTAGCCTGGTAGCAAGAAAAATAAGTGGGAGGCCATTTCAATGATAATTTTGACATCCTGCTCTTGAGAAAGCCCTCTTGCAAGGGTATTTCCTAAATTAATAGAAAATCTAAATATTTCATCTCTTAGTGACTGTGGATGTCAGTATATTTCATCTGGTCCTTGGGAGGATGTATCTTAGATCATTGTGAAGAATATTTTTTTTCTCAGAACTAATGGACAAAAAGTTTAGGATATAAACAAAGTTTCATCTCTTTCTCAAAATACTAGTCACTCATTCATGTTTTTGCATTCCATTTTTCATGTTAATATATTTGTCCTTCAGCAGGCTGTCGCAGTAATTTCACATTTCAAAAATAGCCAAATATCTAGACACAAAAAAGTCTGTGTATGCTCATCATAGCCTTTTTAATAATGTAAAGTAGAAAATGGTTAAATAAATGATGAGAACTCTAACTATACAATATTACTGCACCATTAAAATGATTTAAAAATCTTTCAGTGATATGGAAAATTCATTAGAATGTATTACATGGGGGAAAAATGATCACACAATATGATCCTAACCATGTCAAAATTTATATGCATAGATAAAATACTAGAAAGAAACACATTCCAACATTATTAGTAATTCTTTTTGAATGATGGGAATTGAGAATGATAATTATTTTCTTTGTGCTTGTCTGGATTTCCAAATTGTGTCTACTAGGTATGTATTTCTATTGTTCTTTATATAAACTTTTACAAAGTAAATCAGGTCTATTTCTGCTAGTATTCATATTCAGAACTAGTCATTTCTGTGTCTATATATAATTTCAATTCTTCCTGAATGTGGAAAATAGGAGACGGTATTGAAGAAAGCCATAATTATTGTTATTTTCTATAAAGTCATTTCATACCTTAGTGCACGTTGGGCACTTTCAAAAAGCCTACATCTTCACAGTATCTAGGTAACATGACATGAATAATGTATATAAAGAAAAAAATGTGTTCATATTTAGAGAATACAAAAGAGTTCATACCCTTATTCCTCTGAGTTACTTTTATATTTTACTTTGAAATATGTCTTGTTTCAAGGACACAAGCAGGAATGTGTTAAGCTGAGTTCAGAAGAGAAACAAATCCAGTAAGATCCATATATATGTAAGAGGCAGCTTTATATCCTCAAGTAAGTATATATCAACACAACATCCCAGCTCAGTCTAACTCAAGCTCACAAGTCTGATACTAGACCAAAAGTCCCTCTTCAGACTCACATAGTCACAAACAATGATGCAGAATGCAGGCATATCACAGGTTGGTGAGTGTAGGGTCCTGGGGATCCAATAGCAATGGATGCACTGCCCAGCTCAGGCAGTAATCAGGGCCAGCCAGCAGGTAGATGAAAGCAGGAGAGAAGGTGAGCTTCCCAGGGCCTACTTTAGGAGAAGGCAATGCTGAAAAGGAGGCACCATCAGGCTGTGACCACATAGACAGGTTCAGTACCACCCATACACCCACCCATTTCTAGGTCTTAAAGTTGATATAAAATGATGCAACTACCACAAGGAATTTCTATTTTGTATTTTACAGAAGATGTAAAGAATTTTAAAATCTGGGGGAAAGTAAGTGATAAGAAAACTAAGCTGCACAAGATATCAAGAAAAAACTTAGATACTCCACTGCCAAATTTTTTAAATTTATGCAGATCTATTGAAAATGTCAACTTAAGAAACTCTTTAATTGCACATCAAATTTTGCCATCTCTCTCCATCATTTTATATCTTCTGTGTCTATATATAGACCTTCCATCTTCACCTTCCCTTTAGTCTACCTTCTACCTTCCTTTATTTGTTTATGAAAAAATGACATGACAATGCCTATAAGATTTCATACTCCACGGCCACTCCTCAGTTTGCTATAATCCTCCTTCTCTGTTTAGCTCTTAAAATATTCTAGTTCCAGGACTAGATCCCAGATTTCCTAACTTAAAACATTCATAATTTTCTTAAACTATCTCACAGATTTCTAGACTTTAAACACCATCTACAAAATATGGTATTTTGATGTTGCTCAAGATTTGATACCAGATAATCTTCTGTTCTCATGATTCACTCATTTTCTGATTTGTATTAACTTCAGCCAAACTGTGTATATATAACAATATGTAATAATTTAATAAATTAATGTGTTCATCTAAATTTTGTCTCCTAACTTTGAATTCTGGTTTTCCAGTTACTTACAAATTGTTTGCTGTTTTGAATGAACAAGTTCAAAATTTAAATTTTCTTTCTGGTGTTTTCCATCTTGAGTATAATCCCAGTGCCCACGCAAGTTCTAGTGGCAGAAATTTATCCCAGTTAATTCATTTTACAAGAAAGAGGTACCTTGAATTGCTTCTATTTCATAGTACAGAGGAGAAAATTCAAAGTAGTTGGATAAGAATGATGACTCACAAGAATCAAAGGAGCATGGGAAGAGTCCATTAAGAAGAGATTTGTCTGCTGTTTAAGACAATGAAACTTTCTTTAAAATAAAGAATAGAAAAATTCTACTAAGTAAGAAGGTGCCTTTTAATGAAGATAATACCCCAAAATTATTTAAGACAGCAAGCAGAGGATGTGGAAGCAGAGACAGATGGCCTCTGAGGTCAACCCTCAGGAGAAGATTGACTATGAAGGTCACAAGGAAAAATAGAAGAGAAAGTATAACATGAGAGATAACTTTTTTGTTTTCATTTATATCTAATTTTAAGTTGAAAGAGAGCATATTTGAATGCTAATAGTAAGTCTTAAGCAGAGTATCAAAGGGTAGACAAAAGTAGAAGGAATGCTTGATTAAAATGTTCCTAAGAATGTTATTTAGGACAAAATCCAGAGAGTATGTGAGAAATTTGATGTCTGGTAGAAGACTTAAATCTTGATCAAAAAACAAATATTTATACCCACAAAATAGTTATAGATTAATACAAATTTGGAGATTGATTGGGGTGTGGGATAATACACTTCTGATGTCTTCTATTTTTGCTAGGGAATGTGAGTATAGTTCATTCAAGTGAGGAATACTGTGGTGGGCATAATATTTGTGGGAAGTAAGAGGATGTGAACTATTACCTCTAGAGATCGAAAGAATGAGCTAAATAGAGATTCATAAAAGAGTACCTGCCAATCCTGGGACCCAACTTGCATGTGGAGCACAGAACTTAGGGGAACACCAATATGTCAGCTTCCTCAATAGATTGCTCTGATATAGGTTGCTGTGTATATGTTTAAAAGAAGTTGGAGATGCCATTGTCATTTAGGGACGCCAACAGAGTATTCCAAGACAACACCTTACTAAGTGACATTAGTTTTCATGAACTCATCATTCGGGGAGGGGGAGTGGACACTAGACTTCATTACTAGTCAGAATCAAACTTTAATCCATCAACTCCTAAAGTGTCTGTACATCTATCAAAGAAAAACAATATGCACAAAAGTTTTTTGCTGAAATATATAAGACAGGGTCAAAATCTATTATTTTACCAGTAGCACTAGCATTGAAATGCTTACATCACAAAAATTCCCCCTCTACCCTTTATGCCTGCAAGGATAGATTACAATCAGATGATGGTGTGATTAATATAAAATTAGAATAAATATATTAAATGAGTTATTCTAATATTTGATGACATAGTGATAAAACAATCTTGACAATAGGAGCACATTTGTTGTAAGGACAGAAATGTCTTATCCAGATGTACTCGGCCAGGGCATTTTTCCCTTGGAGTGAAGCATTCTTTATAAAGTGGCAGATTCTGCATCTCACTGATTGTTAAGCTTTCCTAATGGCCCATTTTCCTTTAGACTTACTTACTTTCACCTTAATGCTAGGGTGACTTGACATACTTTTCTTTATCCCATTACAGACCGTTCACTTCTACCTAGACATCTTGGTTTTTTTCTTGTCTGTGTTCTTGAAATACAGAATGCCGAATCACATCAATTTTATCTGTACTGTAGCAATGTTATTTTATGAAGCATTAATTAGTTAATTAACACATCATAATTTTAAACTAATTCTGTTCTTTACTAAATTCTCCCTGATTTTATCATGGTTTCTAATTTGTAGTTTGTGACTAACTAGTAAGAAGAAAAGATGATAAAGATAATCTAAAAATTAATAAGTAATATATGAAGATGTAGTTAAATCTTTTTGCCGTTTTTTTTGTCTTTCAGGAACTCACTGTATTATCAACCTAAATTATATTACTTTTACTACTTCTAAGAGAATCCTGGTGGCTTAGTAGTTAAACATAGAGCTATGATTTGCAAGGCCAGCAGTTCAGAAATCTCAGTTTCTCTGGGGAAGAAAGATGAGCTGTTTCCTCCTGTACACAGTTCTAGTATTGAAAACGCAGAGAGACAGTTCTGTGGTTTACAGGTTGCTGTCAGTTGCATCAACTCAATGGCAGTGAGCGTGAGTCAGTCTGGATGACTTTTACCACCACCGCCCGCTTCCCTCCTCATTCCCATGGTGAAGCATTTCCCTCTGCCATGAATGTAGCGCTTCTCTCCCTGCTATGTATCCTCATAATTTTGGGTTCCTTCTGTGTTCTTTAGATAAGGACATCTTCTAATACATACCCAAGTACATTCTAGAATTTAACCATTTTTTAATATTGAAACTTGATTGAATTTTAGTTAATAAACTTTTTATTCATCATAGGAATTGCTTCCCCAAAACGTGAATCACAGCTGGATTGAGAGAGTATTTGGGAAATGTGGTAATGCTGTTTACAAAAGTATTCCACATTACAAGTCCACTGGAGACCCAAAGGAGTTTGCTTTTGTAGAATTTGAAACAAAAGAACAATCAGCAAAAGCTATTGAGGCAGGTCAATAGCTGAAGAGAAATTTCCCTTGTCTCCCAGCTGCAGATGGCAGCTTCAGAGGGCTGAGTTGTTTGCCAGCATGGTGTAGAATTTAATCTTTTTTTTTCAGGCATCACTGATCTCTTGTGGGAGTGGGAGGCCCAGCCTTGCTCCTGGAGAGCTGCTGTTGGACTTGAACCGCTAAGCCAGTGGGCCGCAGTCCCTTACTCATCCACTACACCACCGGAGCTCAGCCCTAGAATGTAATCTTTATATAATTCTAAGCATATACTTAAAAAAAATAATATCTTATTGCTTTTTGTGGTGAATGTTTCCATAGTAAAATATGATCCTATTTGAAAATTTCTACACTAAAATCTTAAACCCAGATGGCTAAGTCTTCAAGGTGTTTGGTTATGTCTGCAAGGTATCTGTAACGGAGTACTCTATGAATATGGATTTAGATAGATACATCTCTGTGTACATACATAGACTCACCTGTTCGCATGTAGGTCTCTATTCTACATATATAGTAATACACTTTTAATGCTTATTTAAGGGATTAAACTATTAGCATGCAAGTATATACTGACTGCACAGCTTTAATATCTTGTTTCATTAGTTCAAAAATCAAAATATTATACATTTAAATGACGCTGGTTTTTAAAATGTTGGTCTTCCAACACACACACACACACACACATACACACACATATATATATTCCCATTCCTGTATGGAATATAGAGTTTGTTTTTATCATTATGTTAATTAGAACATAAAGGAATGGGGGTGGTTCTGAATGTGATCACTTTTAAATTACAAAAGGAGAAAATTTGTAGTGGATGCATACATACACAGGAATAAGATAAACCTCATGTAAGGATTTTCTATAATCTAATGAATCAAGCAGTGCCCAGTACTGCCAAGAAGAAGGGACTTAACACATCTGAGAAATTTATTTTAGTTTTCAACCTCCGAAACTGTGAGAAGATGCATGTCGTTTTTATTAAAACCACTAACTTGTGGATTACCTATTGTAGAAGCATTAAATTACTAAGATACATGTTAATTACATCACATTTAATATTTAAGCATAGGGCTGTGTAGTTTATAACATATAGGTTCTATGTTTTGCTGTAAACTTGATGTGGTATAAGGTTGACAGCAAAGATCTTACTGTTTCTGTATTGAAAGAATAACCTCTAATGCTATGCTTTTTCACCAGGGGTAATTTTACCTGGGGCCATTTGGCAACATCTGCAGACATTTTTTATTATTATGCCATTGGCATGTAACAGCTAGAGACTAGGAATGTGGTGAAAGAATTTAAAGTAATGTCAAAGTTGAGAAACCCTACTCTGAAGTATTTTTAGGTCCTCTGCATTAGACCAACACTTAATAAACTTGTAAAGCAGATATGCTATAGCTCTCACTAATCCCTTCCTCTCTATCTGGATATCGCTAGCAGATTGTGGGGTGTGCTCTCCTCATATATGGTATGTCTGAACAAGAGCATGATGTTCTTTCTACCGCACTGTCATCAATGAATTAGGAATATAATGTACTGTATTGGAAGACCAGCTAGCACAAGTATCGTACAAATTTACCACCCATCACCTTCTAATGCCCAAGAAGAAGAAACTAAAGTTTATTACAAGTTATTAACAAGTGCAATTTGAAATCTATCAAATATGCAGTCAAATTCATTGAAAATTACTTGTTATTTGGAAAGGGAAAGTTACAGATAAAATATCAGTCATTGGAAAATATGGCCTTGGTGCTAGAAATAATGTCAGAGGCTGCATTTTTGATAGGCAAATGACATATTCATGGGAAATACATATTTTTTGTTTGCTTGTTTGTTTGGTTTTGTTTTTTGGTTTTTGAGCATCACTGCTATCTGATGGTGGGAGTAGGAGACCCAGCCCCTCCATTGAACCTCCATCCCAGTGAGCCGCAGTCCCGTGCACAACCACTACGCCACCGGGGCTCAGCCCGGCAAATACATATTTTTAACAACGTAAATGGTGACTGTGCACATTGACATTGCAGGAGAGATTATAGAAGAGTCAAATTGAGCAGAAGCTCAATATTATCCATGAGAGCATAAATAGGGCCTGATGGCAGACAAGAGCATCAATTGCTCATATGCAAGTTCAAATTGAAGATAAAGAAAATTAAAACAAGTGCATGAAAGAAAAAATACAACTTTGAGAATATCCCAATTGAATTTAAAGAACACCTCAAAAATAGGTTTGATACATGAGGAACAGATAGTCTGGAAAAATACAGACTAAATACAATGATGCGAATGTCCTCAAAAATAAAATGGGGGTAGGGGGGAAGCAGTAGGTAGCAACAGTGCAGAAAGACACCCACCCACCCCCATGCCTTTATGATCCACAGATGGGTGGGGACAGAAAAAAAATGGT
The DNA here is from genome assembly GCA_004026705.1 of Nesogale talazaci. NCBI lineage: Eukaryota > Metazoa > Chordata > Mammalia > Afrosoricida > Tenrecidae > Nesogale > Nesogale talazaci. The sequence goes on along the minus strand of PVJH01016834.1, from coordinate 23,972 downwards.
CATGGGGGAACAAGCACTAATCCACTCATGGGAGGAGTATTGTTTATGTCTCCCCAAGAAATAAAGAGATTAGATCTCATTTTGGTGTATCAAGCCTTGAGGCCAGGACCCCTGCTGGAAGCAGCTTGCCCACAGAGAGGACTGCAGAGCTAGACCCAGTGAGTGAAATAATGTCTCCTCCCTAGATGACAACACTACAGAGGACAACACTGAAGATACAGTTCAGAAAGAGCAGGCAACATGATCACCCCTAATGGGACAAGTAAAGAGGGGAAGGCAACATACCAGCCATGGGAGCAAAGACATAAGAAGTCCCTGGGACTATCTATAACAGACATCTGAATGAGGGTGGGGGTGTGGGTGTGTGTGTATGCAACACTTGGCACCCCTTGTGAACTGGTTGGGGGGCATTCACAAGGGGACTGCACTAAAAGTTAGAGGTGTAATGGGGGAAGAGATAAAACACTAGACCACTCCAGCCTTGACTTCAGGAAGAACAACTGGGTCATGTACAAGACATGCCCCTTGAACATGAAAGGCTGGGGACTAAAAGAGCATATGTGTTGTTGGGTAAGCTGGTCCTGGGAGCTAGATCCCAGAAAGAAAAGGGGAATAGATTGGTGGACATTACCAGAGCCTGCTCTCTATTTGACAGATGATACTCATCTACTCTAGGCCAGGACAATAATTAGCATGGGATCATTTTTTTCTCCCTCTCTTTTGGTGTCTACCTATATAAGATAGGAAGGATAATCAATCCCAAGGAGAATGCAATGAACCAAAGATTAGGTGAGGGAAGGGGCTGGCATAGGAGAGAAGAAGGGGAGGGGAGGAGAGAAATAAGCCAATAATGATGGGACAGAGGAAAATCAAGGGATCTAAAAGTGATAGTGATCAGGGGATAGCATTCCTGGTCATGCTTGATCAATGTATCTGACAGAATTTACTTAGAGGCAAACAATGGGTAACTAGGATAGTGGCACAGAAGAAAAAGAGATAGATGAAAGAACAAGAAAGTAAAAATATATAGGTATAAATATAAATACTTATATATGTATATGTAAATATAAAATATGGATGTATTTGTCTATGTAAAATATATATGTATATATACATACAACAAGGAAGATAATGGACTTTGGGTCTCTAATTTAACCTTACCTCAGTACAAAAATGATTTATTCTAATAATGTTGCTTTGTATGATGCTCACCTTCCCGACATGATTGCTACAGACAAAATGGGTACATAAGCAAATGTGGTGAATGAAGATGATGGATCCTGGCTATTAAAAGACATAGTGTGTAGGGTCTTAACAGTTTAAAGTTAAAAAGACAGCCATCTAACAGGGAAGCAGCAAAGTTCACCCTGAAGAAGCACCCCAACCATTGTGATTAAGAGGTGTTGATGGGAATAGGTATCAGAAGTTCAAAAACAAGCAGCCAACTTGATGTAGTGAAGGAGCATAGACAAAGTGGAGACCCTAAAACCACCTACAATATATTGTGACAGTTCCTCACAGAAGGGCCACATGGAAGAGATGACATATCCAGGGTGCAGTATAACACTGTTGACACACCTAACTACCGTCCAGTGCTTTAGTATTTCCTCCTCCTATTATTATAGCCTTGGCTTTACTTCATGTGGCAGTCACTAATCTGGTATAAATTTCAAGAATTGAAAGTATAGGGGTCGAACCTAGCCTATCAATCTGGAAATAGTCAATGAGACCTCTGTGTGGCCCTACCCTGATGTGGTTAGAAACCTGGATTCAGAAAAGTCACAGGGAGAATCCTGCCTGTGCTGAGATGCTTCTTCCGCCACTGGATACACAAGCCTCTGCACCCACTGGCCTGTGATTTTCCTGGTATCATTCTATGTGCTTCGTGAGTCTAAAAAAGATTTTATAGACTGGTATTGGACATATGGACTAATATAAGACACATGACCTTGGACTAGACTGGGTTGGAATGTTTTCTTAATGTATAGTTGCTTTTGTTCATAAAGCTCTTTCTTATACACATAATGAATTTACTTTTCTAGTATACAGAAACTAGCACACCTCATTAATCCCCTTAGATCTGCATATGTTCATGAGTATAATTAAGATTGTTTGATGCATAGCATTCAAGATATATAAATCTTATAGAAATTGTAATGGGAGTAATGATTCCCTGAGAGTACAGAAAGTGAGGGGGGGAGAAGAGAACTGATAGCAATAATAGCTATAGAACCCCACTCAAGGGGAATGAATAACAGAGTGGAAGGTGAACAGGTACAATGGATGGTGTAAGATATGGGGGAAAATAATAATATTATTTAACACAATAACAAGGTTTCTAGCAGGTTAGAGTGAGGGAAAGTGGGAATAAAGGGAACCTGATACCAAAGACTGTAAGAAAGAAAATGTTTTGAAAAAGGTGGTGGCAACAATTGTATAATCATGCTTGTACATCTAATTGAACTGTGTATTATTTATCTGTTGAGTTCCCAACAAAGTGGAAAAAAATATATAGGTTCAGTTCAATGACTGATGAGTACCAAAGGCCAGATAAATTATAAAATGACATCAGGACATTATCCTGGATATATTTAGAGAGGTAAGAAAGAAAAGACCAAAGTGGATGTCAGAAGAGACAAAAGATTGTTACTGAATATGTATTAGCTAAATTTAACAAATAATTTTTTAAAATAAATGATAGGAACTTCTGGGAAGATGGTGATTGAGTGACACAATCACCAGAAGAAGTCAGTAAAGATAAACCCAAGAGAGTACCTGAGAGAGAATTCAGCAATTGCTAGATTGCAAGAGGAGCATCATGAAGATAACCAGCCACAGATTTGCAGGGTTTTGAGGGACTGAGGGCTTTCGGCTTACCACAGTGAAACCTGGCTAGGGTTTGACCCAAGCTCCACCACTGTCTACCATTGTCTCCACTGCAGCTGCTGCCCGGACAATTTGAGAAAGCATGGGGTCTTTATCTCATCAGAGCCATAGCTTGCTGCCAGCCAGGGGCAGAGATTGAACCCTTGCAGCCCCATGCTCAGGAATCTGGGCTCAGCTGTGTAGTTACTTTGGGGTCCCTTGCCGCTATCTATTCTGCCTCCATTCCCCCTAGCTGTTTTGTCAGGCTTTGTTTCTTGGTGTTCTTGCCTCTTGGTCTTTTGGCCCACACGCCATTGTGGACCTCCAGATCACTACCCTTAGCCTAGGGCAATTGTACCTGCTACACTCAGCTAAGAGAACCCCACCCTGTGCAGTGAAGCACACCCAACCTCCACCTGCATATTTTCCACCCAATTTCTTACAGGGGAGTTCCAGCCTGTGTGGGTGGGGGAGTTTTTAATATGTCCTCTGTGTTTTCAACTGAATGAGGTAACTGCCTGCCTTGGTGCCTCAAGCAGCCCAGGGTTGTTCCATGCTACAAGAACTATTGCCCAGCCACTGCTGCAACGATCTACCTGATCCAGATGGCTTTGCCCACTGTTCACGAGGCTCTACTCAGGAGCTGATAGCCTGCCAGCCTTCTGTGGTGCACCCTTTGGAGTGGGTACCCCCCACATCCCCTGCAGTGCCCCAGGCTGCCATGTGCTGCACCATCTTGGCTCCTGGTGAGATTGCACAGTGCAGCACTACCCTTGTGGGTCCACAACAATTCAATCAGTGGTCCCTGAGAGGACCATCCAACTTGCCCTCCAAATAATGGAATACTGGTTCACTAGGGAAAGAGTGAAACCACAAGAGGATAAAGTGGTAGGCTAATTACATAGTGAAATTAATCACAGAAGTTTAAAGACACATTCCTACAAGTCTCCCAGAGAGACCAATGCTGTTTGAATTCCTGGTTCCTCGAAAACAATGCAATGCAAAAGCTATCAGTCCCAACAACCTCAATGAAAAAACAGGAGAAGCAAAAGGCAATGGCATAAGATGTCCTGAACCTAACAACAAGCATAGAAGAAGCAGACATTGATAAGCTGCAAAAAGAAATTTTCAGAATGATGCTTGGCGTCATACAGGATATGAGGGAAACAATACAGAAAAAGGATGAATTGATAGATGAGACGAAGTCCTTACACCAAAGGGAAATTCAAGAGTTTAGAAATGAGAAAACAAAAACCAACAGCAGACCAATGGACTTCACGAATCGACTGGAGGAAGCTGAAAACCACATCACTGACCTAGAGAATGGCCAAGCGGAATTTAACATATGTGAAAAAAATCTAATAAGATTATCAGAAAAACAGAAGAAAATGTAAGATCTATGTCTGATGATATAAGGAGAAATGACATCAGAATTCTTGTTCTACTGGAGGAAGACACAACAAAGAAGTCAACTGGAATTCAAAGAAGTCAGAGAATTCATGGAGGAAAACTTCCCTAGCTTATGGAATGAAAATCTGGCAACCATTCAGGAGGCTGAAAGAACACCAGCTGGACAGAATCCCAAGAATAAGTCACCAATATACATAAGAGTTAAACTATCCAACTTTGAGGAAGAAGAGAATATCATTTATAGTAGTTAGTAGTTATCACATATAAAGTTCCCAAATAAGAATATGCTCAGATCTATCAGCAGACACTATGAAGAAGAGGAGAGAGTGGGATAATATATTGCAAAAACTGAAGGAAAATAACACAAACCCAAGAATTCTCTACCCAGTGAAATTATCTATCAAGATAGTTGAAGAATTAAGAGTTATCCCACACAAGAAAAGCTCAATACATTAGAAGAAATCCTACAAAGGATTCTTGCTGATCTAGTATGGGCAGGAGAACTGCTTTCATCAAGCATGAATAAGAGAATGTCTCATAGAAAAACCTCACCCTGAGGGTAAAAAAGAGAAAACAGCCCTGAAAACAGGAATGGCTTAAGGGTGGAAAGAAGTCAAGGATGATCAGCCCTCAGACACACATGCACAACACACTGAAAAGAAAAGGAGCTAGGGAAACACCCAACACAATAGGTATAAGATGATATCACACATTCCACGGTTGGAGATAATAACCCTAAATATCAATGGACTGAACTCAGGAAATAAAAGACTGAGACTAGTAGACTACCTTAGAAAACAAAACCCATTGATCTGCTGCCTACAAGAGACACATCACAAGACTACAGACAAAAATGAGCTGAGAATCAAAGACTATAGAAATACCAAAAAAGCAGGAGTAGTAATCCTATTCTCACATAAAATTGACCTCAAAGTGCAAAACATAAATAGAGACAAGGCAAAACACTATATAATGCTCAAGGGAACGGTAGACAATGAACTGATAAGCTTTTTAAACATTTATTTCACTATGGAAATCAATTTGGCGATATCAAAAACAGATGGAAATTGAGCTACCATATGACCCAGCAGTCCCCCTACTGGGCATATACCCAGAAGAGGCAAGTAACAATCCAGGACCAGACATCTGTGCTCCAATGTTCATTGCAGGACAGTTCACAATTGCAAGGAGTTGGAAGCAGTCCAAATTTCCATCAACTGACAAATGGATTAAAAAGCTGTGGTACATTAATACAATGGAGTACTGTGCATCACTGAAAAGTGGTGATGAACACATGAAGCACATCACTGCATGGGAAGAACTGGAGGAAATTATGCTAAGTGAAGTTAACAAAGTGGAGAAGGACATGTACAACATGAATCTGCTGAGGTAAGCTAAATAAAAAATATGCAAAGGGGGCATTGGGAAAAAGCTACTGTATACAGAAATGCATGGGGAAGAATTGGGTAGTATGGCAGGGGACAGACCAAATCCAGGGCTACATATGGTAGCCAATTGTGCTGGGGGAAGGAGGGTGGGAGATGGCGATATGTATAATTGGGAATGGGGAACTAACCTACTGAAGAGGAGCATATTGTTTATATCTCCACAGGGAAAGTGGGACCAAATTTAAGCCCGGTATTCCAGCATTTGCATGTAGCATGATGGCATGGATCAGGAAGCTAGTGGAAGTATCTCATGAGGGCCTAACCCCAATACCACAATGTGGAAAGCCACCACTCCTCCCAAGGGAGTTTTCTGTGAAGGCCAGCACTGAAGCTGAGGCATGGGGAGTGGAACATCCCTGACCAGAGCACATGAGAACAAATGAAGGGGGAGGAAGAGAAAATGGTGTACATGCAGGCCCACCGAGCCTTGGAGACGATATTTCCACTCAAAACAACTAATGCACAGAGAGGACCATATGACCGGCCCCACTATGAAACATGGTGTCCCTCGCTGATCCAAGCCCTATGCAGACCACAGTGGAGAAGCAGGGTGAGGAATTGTACCCTGTCTGACCCAACCACACCATGACAAAACACTGAGGTTGTGCAACAGAGCATGGCGTGTCTGAGGGAGTTCCACCAATATCCTTTGGTACCAGGGTATGGCACCCCATCTAACTCAACCAGGAGATATTTCTGGAAGTCAACAAACAGACCTTGATCTAGTTGCAGGTTTTTATTTTGCTATTTTTATTTATTTTTTAGTTAGTAATAAATATATTTGGGGGTCATTGGTTTTTTTGTTGTTATCATCTTTTTTCCCCCTTTGGTTACTTCATTTTAGGATGTCTTGGGTTTTTTGTACATATTGTTGTCTCTGCACATCTATCTAGATAAGATAGGCTGGATGAACAGTCTGAAGGAGGAAACAATGGTACTGATGGTGGGGGTGGGGTGGGGGACATGGGAGATAGGGAGGATTGGGGAAAAAAGGTGGTGTAGACAAATCCAGGGATAAGGGGATTACAAGTGATTCAAAATCAGTGACAAGATGGGTGCGAAAGGTCTGATAGGGAATGAGCAAGAGTAATGTAAAAGAGAAAATACTGAGACCCAAATGGAGACTTAGCATGATAGTGGGAGAAGAGGAAAGAATAGGAAATAGAGGAAAGAACTGGGTGGTAAAGGGCATTTATTGAGGTCTAAATATAAGGCACATACATAGATGAATATATTTATATATGATTATGGGGACATGGTCACCAGCTTGTGTGACATGAGGTGTCAAAGGGATCAGTAATCAAGCTTCAAGAACTAAAAACCATATGATTGCATGCCCACCTTCCTGATATGATCACTGACAACAAATGTGTACATAAGTAAATGTGGTGTAGAAAGCTGATGGTGCCTGGCTGTTAAAAGATATAGCATCTGGGGTCTTAAAGGCTTGAAAATAAACAAGCAGCATTCTAGCTCAGATGCAATGAAACCCACATGGAACAAGCAAACCAGCTTGTGTGACCATGAGTTGTCAAATGGATCAGGTATCAGGCATCAAAGAACTAAAGATTATATCATTATAAATGAGGGGGAGTATAGATTGGGGACCCAAAGCACATCAATAGGTAAAGTGACATCCCCTAACAGAGGGGTCACAGGGAGGAGATGACTCAGTCAAGGTACAGTGTAGCAACAATGAAATATGCAGCTTTCCGCTAGTTCTTAAATACTTCTTCCCATATACTATCATGATCCCAATTCTGCCTTACAAATCCAGCTAGACCAGAGGATGTAAACTGGAGTGGGAAACATGAGGAAATTCAGGACAGATGATCCCTTCAGGACCAGTGATGAGAGTGGTGATACAGGGAGGGTGGAGGGAAGTTGTAGTAGAAAGGGGGAACCAATTACAAGGATCTAAATATAACCTCCCTGGGGAACAGACAATAGGGAAGTGGGTGAATGGACACATCAGACAGTGGACAATAAGGCAAAATAATGATAGGTTGTAAATCATTAAGGGTTCATGGTTGAGGGAGGGAGCTGATACCTAAGTAGAAGGAGGATGTTTCAAGAATGATGATGGCAACAAATGTGCAAATATGGTCTGCATATGATTGATGTGTGTGTTGATCATGATAAGTGTTGTATGAGCCCCCAATAAAATGATTTAATAATAATAAAAAAGAAATAATGAAATAAAAGCTAAACATACTTAAAAAGGTGTGCTGAGATGCCACAGTCAAGTATTAAAATAAAAAGTCCCAAGTTCTGGAGCTTGAAAACCAAGAAGAATGAACACACTCAGCATATCTAAATCAAGCTGAAAGAAATGAAGAAAAAGTTCAACCATGAGTTTAAATATTGAAGAATTCTCTGTGGTAAATACTGAATGTCTGAAAGAGTCATTAAACACACACGCACACACACACACACACACACACATATATATATATATACATATATATATATATACACATATAGCCAGGGATCAAAAATTATTTGTCAATGTTTAGCCATTTTGAGAGGGAGCATAGGACATCAAGATATGATTATATTGAAAAAAGAGGCTTGAGCATAAACAAGCAGCCTTCTAGCTCAGAAGCCACAAAACCCACCATAAAAGAAGATCACTTGCCTGTGAGATAATGAGGTGCTGAAACAATCAGGTATCAAAGAACAAAAGTCAAAATCAATGGACCAATTGACTCCTGATATCGCTGAAGACAAATGGATACAGAGACAAGCAGAGTAGAAGAAACGATGGTGCCCAGCTAACAAATGATTGAATGCCTGGAGTCTCAAAGACTTGAAGATAATCGAGTCACCAGTCAGCGCAGAAACAGCAAAGTCCACATGGAGGAAGCACACCAGCATGCGTGATCAAGAGAAGCCGAAGGGAGCACCTAAGAACAAGAATCACATCATTACATAGGAGGGGGAGAGCAGGGTGGGGACCTAAGGCCCACTGGTGGGTAATTGGTCACCCCTTAACAGGGGAGTCACGGGGAGGAGACAGACCAGTCAAGGGGCAACCGGGCAGTGATGATGCATACAAGTTTCCTCTAGTTCCTGAAGCCTTCCTCTCCGCCCCCCAACCATCATGGTCCCAACTCTACCTTGCAAATCCAGATGGACTGGAGAAGTCACACTAGCATAGAGGAGAGCTGGAGATATGGGGAAACCAGGATGGATGGGCCCCTTCGGGCCAATGGTTAAATTGGAGATACTGGAAGGGTGGAGAGAAGGTGAGGTAGAGAGATGGAACCAACAGCAAGGATATACACACAAGCTCCTATTTGAAGGACGGGCATCAAGGGAGTGGGTTGGGGGAGAGGTCGGGCAGTGTGAGATATGACAGAACAATAACAGTGTATAAAGTATTGAGGGTTGGTGGGGAGGAGAGACCAGGGGAAGAGGGGAAGGAATGGAAAAACCAATAGTAGGAGCTTAAGAGAAAAGGCGGACGATTGGAGAACAATAATAGAAGTGGACATGTGAGGGTGCTTGACACAGTATGCTTATTTATATATTGTGAAAAACGATGTATGAGCCCCCAATAAAATGATTTTAAAAAATTTACCATCTCAAAAAACTAAAAAATAAAAAAAAAGAAGCCCCAAATTCACCAAAAGTAATGGTTAAAAATAAGGGTATAGGAATTGATGAAATACCAATTGGGATATTTCAACACATGGATACAATGTTGGAAACACTTGCCTATGCCAAAAAGTTTGCAAGACAGATATGGAGTAAGTGGAAAAGATCCATATTTGTGCTCATTCCAAATAAAGTTGATGCAACAAAATGTAAACATTATTGAAACTATTAATATCACACATGACTAAAATTTTGCTGAAGATAATCTAAGACTAGTATGCCAACTGGGAATTTCCAGATATTCAAGCTAGACTCAGAAGAGGATCTGGAGCAAGGGATACTATTGCTAATGTTTGATGAATCTTGCCTAAAGACAGAGAATATCAGAGAGATGTTAATCACTATTTTATTGACGGTGCAGAGGCATTCAAATGTATAGATCACCCTCCATAGGAATGAGAGGAAACAATCTCATTAAGATCAGGGGGCAGAGATGATTTTTTTAAATATAGGTTTTATTGGGGCCTCTTATAACATTTAATACATCATTTGTGTTAAGTATATTTGTATATATGTTGCCACATTCATCTACATTATTTACTTGAACCCCTCCAGCATAAACTCCTCTTCCCCTCTTTCCTCTAGTTCCTTATTTTTTTAATTCCAACTCCCCATATTTCCTCTTCCCCTTCTCCTCCCCCATGAATTTCCAATAACTTACAAATAGTTATTACCTCTTCATAGCTTACACTGTCTAATGTGTCACTTCACTCACCACCCCACACACCCCAGAGAGGAGGTCACATGTAGATCCGAGGAATTTCTTCCCCTTTTCTACTCTACCATCCCTCCACCCGCCCAGTGTCACCACTCCCCACTAGTCTCAAGGGATTACCTATCCTAAATTTTCATGTTTTTGACTCCAATGTGCATCTCCTGCTCTAGCCAAATCTGTCTGGCAGAATTGGGATAATGATAGTCAGTGGGAGGGAGCATTTGAGAAAATGTCATTGCTACTACACTGCACCTAGACTGGTTCATCTCCTCACTACAACCCCTCTGTAAGAGGATGTCTGTTCACTTATGGATGAGCTTTGGGTCCCCAATCTGAACCCCCCCTCACTTATAGAGATATATTTTTTAGGTCTTTGATGCTTGATACCAGATTCCTTTGACAGCTCGTGGTCATACAGCCTGTTGTGCTTCTTCCATGTGGGCTTGTTTCTTAGCCAGATGGCCACTTATTCACGTTCATGTCTTTAAAACCACATACACACATCTTTTGATAGCCGAGCACCATCAGCTTTCTTCACCACATTTGCTTATGTACATATTTGTCGTCAGTGATCATATCAGGAAAGTGAGCATATAATGTTATGATTATTAGTTCTTGAAACCTGACAATTGACCCCTTTGGTATCTCCTGGTCCAATAAGCTGGTATACTTCTTCCATGTGGGCTTTGTTGCTTCTGAGCTGGATGGCCTCTTGTTTACTTTCATGCCTATCATGTTTTGATAGCCGGGCAACATCAGTTTTCTTCACCACATTTGCATAAGCAAATACATTTGTTTTCCGTGATCATGTCAGGGAGCTGCGCATCATGGAATGCTAATTTAATAGAACAAATTGTTCTTGCACTGAGGACGGACCTTATTGAGGTCCAATGTCCACCTGCTGTCCTAATTCGAAGCCTATAAGTATATGTATATAGATCTAGTTCCCCTTCATCATATGGATATATGTATATGCCTATATAAGTACCTATGTATTTAACCTCTATAAATGCCCCTTACTCTCCAGTTCTTTTCTCAATTTCCCTATACCTCCTCCTGTCCCACCATCACACTCAACCTCCATTTGGGTTTCAATATTGTCTTTTTATTACATTAGTCTTAATCAATCCCTATCGGACCTTCCACATCCACCTACCCTGCCACCGATCCTGAACCACATGCTACTCCCCCTATCCCTGGATCAGCCCACAGCCCCCCCTACATTGACCCTGGTACCATCAGTCTGGTTGTCCCCACCCCTGGACTGCCCATCCATCCCACCCCATTCCGATTGACCTGTAGAGAAAATAACATACTCAAAAAAAGGGCATCCTATAATGAAGCAAGCAAAGAAAAGAAATCAATGAAAACATCAGCAAAAAAAACAAAAAACAAAAAAACACCCAATATCCAACATGTAGGTGTACATGCAAGAATACAATAATAATAACAATACAAAGACCTACAAATAGTTTAAGGTCTGTCTGTTGACCTCCAAGAGTGTCTCCTGGTTGAGTGGGATGGGGTGTCACAAAGTATATCTTTAATGCTTGATCTGGAACTCCATGTTCTGTTGCATACCCTTAGTATTTTGCTGTGGTTTGGTCAGACAGGGTGTAATCCTGATCCTGTTTCTCCATTTTTGGCCTCAAAATGTCTTCTGTCAGTGAGGGTAGCTGTATTTCATATCTGGGCTTGCCCATATGGTCCTCTCATTGTATCGGCAGTTCTGATTGGGAGTAACATCCTGAAGGCTCAGTAGGCCAGCATGTACTTCATTCTATCTTCCTCTCCCTTCATTTATTCTCATGTACTCTAGTCAAGTAAATCTCTCTCCCCAGCTTTGGTGCTGACCTCCAAGGCAAACGTCCCTTGGGGAGAGGTGGGTGCCTTGGTAATTGGAATTTGGGTTGTGGTCTCAGACCTCTTCACTGGTTTTTAGCTCCATTGCTTCATGCTACATTTACTTCCAAGAACACCTTATTTAAATTCGATTCCTGTTTTCCTGTGGAGATATAAAAATACACTCCCCCTTGGGTGGGTTAGTACCCCATTCCCTCTCTACTTATAGCATCTCACCTCCCATATTCCGGCATCCCACCCTAGTTGCCTACTATATGTAGCCTTAGATTTGGTATGGTCCCAACTGTACTACCTGGGCCTTCTCCCAGGATTTTCTGTATACTATAGATTTTTCCCAATACCCTTTTGCATTTTTAAAAAAATATATATATTATTAAGCTTACCCCAGCGGATTCATATTGTACATGTCTTTTTGTGCTTGGCTAACTTCACTTATCATAATTTCCTCCAGTTCTTCCCATGCGGAGATGTGCTTCATGTGTACATCACTACTTTTCAGCGATGCATAGTAGTCCATTGTATGTGTGTACCACAGCTTTTTAATCCACTCATCAGTTGATGGAAATTTGGACTACTTCCAACTTCTTGTGATTGTAAACTGTGCTGTGATGAACATTGGAGCACAGATGCCTTGTCGTGGATTCTTACTTGCCTCTTTTGGGTATATGCCCAGTAGGGGGATTGTTGGGTCATATGGTAGTTCAATTTCCTTCTGTTTTAGATATCTCCAAATTGATTTCCATAAATGATCATTTACATTTCAGAGACGTTACTTATATTTCTGTTGGGTGTGGTGGGTCAGTGAAGAGGAGCAACCTCACACAGGGATGGGATGGTAAATAATAATTGTAAGGAAATTAAGGAGAGACTAAATCTCATTGTATGGTCCTGAGTATTAGAAACATCAAATATGTTTCTATCTAACACTTGGTAAACCATGTCATGGTCTAAGCACTGTGATAGCCTTAGATAGTGGCCTTACAGGGAACACAGCATTCCCCAAGCCAAGAGCCACACCAGAAGGACACAGCATGGAAGTCCTCCTGAACTAACTAGGCCCTGCTTTAGAACTATTGTGGCCCTTGGATTTAGGCCTGCAATTCCCTGATGGGAATGAAAGCAACTGATGGCCACCTGAAGAGTGTAAACTGTTGGTCCTTGGACCCTGGGTAGGACCCTGGCTTAGTGGATGTTCAGTGAAAAGGGACCCAGAATTATCATATATTTTGTATCTTAACATTTCTTTTGCATTAATGTGAGAGGTATTTATCTGATAGGTAAGGATCTTCCCCCTTAAGAAATGCTACAGAAAAATTTCACCAGCACCAACCCCCCATATTCAATGTAAACAGAGCTCATTCAAATAAGAAATCAGTCTATGCAAAGCAACAACTCCCGGAATCTAGCTTGTAGTTGGACAGTGCTCACATAAATTCCTCTTATCAACCTTATATTCTATGGCAATTGATAAATTTTTGATGTTATCAATGCAGTCACCTTATACTGCAGAGGAATGGCCAGCAACATTAATCTTTTTTGATTGTCTGTTTGTTTGTTTGTTTGGGGGATGGGGTGTTTATTTTTGTTGTTATCATAATGTGATCATTATGTAAACTAGAGTCATTCATAACCCATGGGCAAGCGGGTGGATCATTGACTCCCACTCAATTGTAGCCTCAATCCAGGAACAGTTAGTTCTTATAATGTGGCTCTGCGTGATATTTGTCTTCGTAAAGAAACCACTGAAGGTAAGGGAGCTATAGCAAAGGGTAGTGAAGAAAGCAGATGGTTCCCAACTACCAATTAGGATAGTATGGGAGTTTTAAAAGACTTATATTTAAACAAGCAACCATTGAAGTATGGTACTAATGAAGTCCACATGGAAGAAACACACAATTCTGTTAGATCCAAAGATGACAATAATAAAATCCAAATAGGATGAAGGGGAAAGTATCAGAACTTAAATTGTAAACACCAATTTGTAGAAGAACATGGAGGACATAAGTATGAAAGTACGTGATATGTGAATATTATATCAAAAAACTACTAAAATAAAAGACACCAGACTTGACCAGTGGTTATCGTGGGTGAAGGCCAAAGAGTTTTGCTTAGAAAGCATTGCGTTTATATTAATGGTGGTTGAATAATTTGGAAAAGGATCTCGATAATGGTTGTACAACATGAAGTGTATGATCAATGACTCTGCATCATACATGTAGAAGTTATTGCATTGGAGGGTGTTTTTTTGCCACAATTAAAAATCAATACAAATAACAATGAATAAAAGAAGGAAGAAAGTGTTCTAGAACTGATTGCAGTAATGAACGTACAATTATACTTGATAAAATTGAACTGTTGAATTGTATTATATGTGGAAGAAGTGTCAATAAAACTGTTTTAAAATCTCCAAATGTATAGATCTTAACAAGTTGTGGATAACATTTAGAAATATGGGGATTCTATGATATTTATTGTATGTATACATATATGTATATATGTCAATCATGTGCATAGCAAAAACTGGCAATTAAGCAGGAAGAGAATATATTGCATGGATCAAAATCAGGAAATATGTATACCAGGATTGTATCCTTCCATGATAAAACTTTTTTAATAGGTATCGTGAGCAAATGATTCCAGAACTGAGCATGCAAGCAAAAATGTAGAATCAACTTAGAGGAAGACTCTTTAACAATTAGGTATATGCAGATAGCACAGCCTTGTTTGCCTAAAGCAGGGAATTCAAAGTACTTATGAATAAAGATAAGAAATTACAGTATGAATTATGCCTCAGCATTAACAAAACAAAATCTTTACAATGGGTCAAATAAGCACTTCATGGTAGAGGGAGTAAGTATTGAAATTGTAAATGATTTCATTTTAGTTGGATCCACATTCACCATTCACGGATGCAACAATAAAGAAACTAAATGAAATTCCCTAAATGAAATTGCATTAGGCAAATATGCTGCAAGAGATTTATTAAAGAGCAAATGTAATTTTGAGAATTAAGATGTACATGATCTAAATGTTTTGTTTTGTTTTGTGAAGTTTTAAAAGATCAATTTATTGGGGGCTGAATCAACTCTCATCACAATCAATACACCCATCCATTGTATGTAAGCACATTTGTACATTTGTTGCCATCATCATTCTCAAAGCATTTTCTTTCTACTTAAACCCTTGGTATCAACTCCTCATTTTCCCCCTCCCTCCCCACTGACCCCCTCACTAATGAATCCTTGAGAATTAAAAAATTATCATTATTTTGTCATATCATACATGGTCCAATGTCTCCTGTCACCCACTCCCCTGGTGTCCATACCCCAGGGAGAAGGTTATATGTAGAATATTATACTAGGCTCCCCCTTTTTACCCCACTTCCCAGTATTGCCACTATGACCCATGATCCTGGAGGAATCATCTGTCCTGGATTCCCTATATTTCTGGTTTCTATCTGTACCAGTGTGCATCCTCTGCTCTATCTAGATTTATAAAGTAAAATTGAGATAATGATAGTGGGAGTGAGGTGGGGAGGAAGCAATTAAGAACTAGAGGAAAGTTGCATATTTCCCTGTTGCTACACTGCAACCTGAATGACTCTTCTCTTCTCTGCCATCCTTCTGTAAGGGGATGTCACTTCACCTACACGTGGGCTTTGGGTCCCGAATCTGTACTCCCCCTCATTTATATGATATACTGATCCCTTTGAAACATCATGGTCACAAAGACTGGTGTGCTTCTTTCATGTGGACTTTGATGCTTGTGAACTAGATAGCCACTTGTTTGACTTCAAGTCTTTAAGATCCAAGAAGCTATATCTTTTGATAGCCAGGCACCATCAGCTTTCTCGACCACTTTTGCTTATGCACACATTTCTCTTGAATGAGCTTATCAGGAAGATGGGCATGCAATGATACAATTTTTTGTTTTTTGATGTCTGATAACTGATCCCCTGGACACCTCATGGTCACATGGGCTGGTGTGCTTCTGCTTCTGAGCTAAATAGCCACTTGTTTACCTTCAACCCTTATAGACCCCAGATGACACATCTTTTGATAGTTAGGCACCATCAGCTTTCTTCACCACTTTTGCCTATGCACATGTTTGCCTTCAGCGATTGTGTCAATAAGGTGAGCATCATGGAATGCTAATTTAATAGAAAAAATTGTTCTTGCTTTGAGGAAATACTTGAGTAGAGGCCCCCAATGTTCATGTGCTGTCTTGATACTAACCCTATAGGTATATGCAGGTAGATATATTTACCCATAATCATATATAAACATACTAAATGTTATTTTCACTCACTTCATATGCATGCCAAACCTGGACAATGAATAAGAAAAAGTGAAGAAGAATTGATGCCTTTGCTTTACAGCGTTGGCAATGAAAATGAAGTATGCCAGGGACTGCCAGAAGAATAAACACAATTCTTGGAAGAAGTGTAGCCCTAATGCTCCTTAGAAAAAAAAGATGGCCAGATTAAATTTATGTACACCTGACATGCTATGAGTGGTGATCTGTCTGTAGAAGTCCATCATGCTTGTAAAGCACAGCAAAAACGAGGAAGAACTTCAGCAGGATGATTGACATAGTAGCTTCAATGGTGTACTTTTAAACATATCAATAATGCAAGGATGACAGGGACCAGGAATTTGAAAGTCTGTTATACACAGGGTAACTCTAGATCACAATAAACAAGGCAACCCAAACAATAGTGAAAAAGTATTATTTGTGTACTTATTTAGGCTTTCGCTATATGAACGTTTTCATAATATATGAATGCTGATCATATAAAGAGTGATATAATTGTAAATATGAAAAAACTGTAAATGTGTATACGAGGAATTTACTTTGACTCATCTTTTCAGCTTACATTCTGAGACTCTCCCTCTGTTCCAGATGTACAAGTATAATAGGTAAAAACAGAAGACTAAAGCAATAATCTTTATAATATTATAAGTGTTAGTGGTTTTTTCTTGTTATTTTTACTTTGTTTTCTTTTGTCATTGTTGTTATTGTTTTGTTTGTTTTGACTTCCTTTGTTGTTTTGTTTGACTTTGCCTGACTTTTGAACTTTTTAATGTCTCTGCATGTCTGTCCAGTTAAGATAAACAGGATAAACAATTTGGAGAAGAAAAGAACAAGGTCAATGGTTCCAGAGGGATCTGGGAAAAGGAAAGGTGGGAGAAAGAAAGGGGGGACTGGGGACCAACCCAGGGACAAGGGAACACCAGGAGAATTAAAATCAATGGAGAGAAAGGTGTAGGATGCCTAGTGTGGTTTAATCAAGGAAAATGTAGCAGTGAGGAATTATTAAATCAAAATGAAGGCCGAACATGATGGTGGGGCAAGAGGAAGATAAAAGGAAATAGGGTAAAAACCTGCAGGCAAAGAACATCTGAAGTCTAAGTACAGACAGGTACACATGTAAATACACTTATATTTAGTGAGAGGGGAAAAGATCTGTGCACTTATATGCATATGTTAAGAGTTAAGGTTGCAGATGAGCATTGGACCTGGACTCAAGTACTCAACACAAGAACACTTTGTTATAATCTAGCGTTCTGTGATGCTCACCTTCCCAACATGATCACTGAAGACAAAATGGGTCCATAAGTAAATGTATTGAAGAAAGCTATAAAAAGATCTAACATCTGGGGTCTTAAAGGATTAAAGATTAAACAAGCAGCCATCGAGCTCAGAAGCAACAAAGCCCATATGGAAGAAGCATATCAGCCTGTATGCCCATGAGATGTTGATAGAATCAAGTATCAAGCATCTGAGACCCAGAATGGAGTGAATGGAGTTGGGACATGGGAATAGAAGTGTGGAGTAGAGACCCAATGCCCATTTGTTGTAAAATGGACATCCCCTCACAGAGGGGTCACAAGAAGAGATGAGGCAGTCAGGATACAGTAAAGCTCTGATGAAAACACACAGCTTTCCTCTAATTCTTTAATGCTTCCTTTCTCCCAGTATCATGACCTCAATTTGACCTTACAAATCAGATTACATCAGAACATGAACACTACTACGGATAAGAACTCACAACATAGGGAATCCAGGATAGATAAATGCCTCAGGTACAACAATGAGAATAAAGATACCAGGAGGATTAGGGGAAGGAAGAGGGAGAAAGGGGGAATTGTTCACAAGGATCACTCTATAACCCTCTCCTAGGGGGATGAACTATGAAAAAGTGGGTGAAGAGCAACAGAGGGCAGTGTAAGATATGAAAACAATAATTTATCATGAGGGAGGCTGGATGAGAGAGGGAGGGGGAACATATCATAGGGTCAAGTAGAAAGAAAATGTTTTGAAAATCACGATGCCAGCATATGTGCAAATATGCTTGAGACAATGGATGAATGTATGGATTGTGAAAAGAGATATGAGTTTAAATAAAAGTATTTAATAATAAATATTATTATAGTTCATCAATGGATAAGTGGACATTTTTGTGCCCAGAAATAAGTAGAGTTGAAAAAGTCCACTATGAGTATTAACTGGAATTACAAAATCCCCAAGTCCAAAATGGAAACAGTCAAAATATCTATTAGCACTCAGATGGATAAGTTATGATATTGTCATAGAATGGAATATTATACAGCTATGTCATAGCAAGAAACATTGGTGTTACAATAGGTTAGGCATTGTGCTGCTCAGCACTAGGCTAAAGCCATGAGGCCCTTCAAAGAAGAAAGATGTAACTGTCTGCTCCCTTAAAGATTTGCAAGGGGGGGCCCTAAGGAGCAGTTCTATTTTGTCCCATAACATCATTCTATGTGAAAAATAACTTAATGGCAATGGGGAGGGTTTTATGTGGCAGTGTACATGGAATTCACAGACAAAATGTTGAGTGAAGGAAGCCAGAACAAATGTTATAGCATTCTGCTTAATTCAGTATAAGGGAAAAAGGGTATATAGATGTGTAAAAAGACACTGAGCTGTAACTTGAGCATCTGTGCACTTGTTATGCATAGTGCCATAAACTAAAATACAAATTCTCAGGTAGAACTGAGAACCTAAGGTAAGTTAGACAAAATTAATCTATGACTGTAGAAATCAGAATATTTACTTTTATAAAGGATATTGACTTGGGCCATTAAGGAGCCTAACCCACAAACTAAACCCTTTTTCATCGAGTCCATTCTAACTCATGTAGACACAGACCCTGTGTAGGGTTTCCTGAGCAGTGGTTCTTTATGCGATGCAGACCCATTGCTCTTTTTCACATGGCTGTTGGCTTTGAACAGCCAACTCTCAACAATAGAGTACCTAGTTTCATCTCCTAGATAGCTGGAAATGTTCTCTCTGGATCTGGATAATGGTTACAGGTATATACATAGGGAAAATTTCACTGAGATGTAGCCTTAATATCTATGACCTGGTCATGCATAATAGCTCAACTGTAAAACTGAAGACATAACCCAGTTTCAACCCCTGCTGAAAAGAGTTGGATAATGATTTTGTACTCCTAAGAGGACATATAAAGCAAAACAAACAAATAAACAAAAAACCTGCAACTGAACCTAATGCTAAAGTTCAAAACCTGAGAAAACAGTGTTGAAGCTGATGAATGAAAGATGAAGCTGACACATTCAGAGGTCACTTTAGGGCGAATTATTCTTAGTGATTTCTTAACAGTATCCTTAGTGTCACTGCATGTTGGGAACTTTGATCTACCAATTTAGAAACTGTGTAATGTAGGTACTAATGTAGTATATTTATGTGTTTTTGCCTTTCTCAGGCATGTTTACCCTCCTAGAGGATTTCTTATGAAAATTAAATTGACATAACTAGGCAGTTCTCACATTAAATTTCAGTCAGAGAGAGAACAAGTTCATCAACCCTCATATGATTGGTATCTGATTATTAGATAGCTGTTGATATTCTTCATGCAAATTATTTTCATCTCATTAGATAATGATGACTTATGTGTGACCACTGGGAAACTAAGAACCAGACTTAGATTAGGACTAATCATATAAATCAAGCTTTTTGGTCAACAAAGAGAATCTATCCATCTCATTATAACGAAGATAGGAAACTTTAGAACTCAGAGGTGGATATAAACACATGTTACATTTCATCCAAACTATAAAATGATATTTCTGTGTCACATAAAACTGAGATACAAAGGAATCCATGTCCAAAAAAGTCTATGAAACAATTCCATTTTCTTTGAATTTCTTTTTTATGCTCTCTAAAATGGCAATGGGAACAATAAAGAGTACGTTTGCAAGTTTACATTTTCAGCCTTTGAATCCTAATAAAAACAAAATCTGTCATCAAGAATAGCCATTTATGGCACTATAATCTTAATTAAGCATCCCCACACCTTCACTATGCTACAGTCCTCTCCTACTTTTCTGACCTTCTGTTTTTAAGTTCTTCACTATTGGCACATTCTCTAGTATTTCTAAGGGGAAGTATGGATATACCAAAACAATTCTCTCAAATTGATGGAAAAATCTCTGGAGAATATATCATTTATCAACTTCTACTTGGGTAACTATAAGTGATAAATAAAGTCTTTTTAAGATTTCACATTTGGCAATAAGTCATTTGGCTTCTTTGTGTTTCAGAATTGACTGATTCCACTGTCTAGCAAGTAGCAAAGAACACTCGCTTAGAATATTCATATCAATATGTGGGTGTAATTAGGCTGAGAGAGGGTACTGGTCTCAAGATAAAAAGTCTACTAATTTCAGAGCTTTTCCCATGATAAAAGCTTTGCTGCACTAACAGAAAATTGATCTTAAAGGGCATATGAATTTTGCATTGGTCTTTAGTTTTTTTCTTAATGCTTAAAAAACTTAAAAGTTTAAAGTTCCAATATAGCTGCACTAGTAGATGTTTCTTATAAGGGAAGAAAATAAATGGATAAGAATGAAAGTAGATAAAATCATTCAGAAATAGGATTAAGGATTTAAAAAAGATGTCTGGGATGATCTTCATCAATTACCAACTAATTTGAATGATAATGTACAAGAAAGAGCACAGACTAGCAGTGCATTATGTAACAATATCTCTGAATGTACCCAGGAATAATTAAAGAGAGATAACTGAGCACGCACAATTCCATAGAGTTTTCATTATCGCACAGAAAGGGAGTTTTAGGCTGGGTAAGGCTAAATCTGGATGCCTATGTAGAACAGATGGGGACCCATATCTTTAACTTCTACATGGTTACAGGCAAAGAGAATAGAGATCGTCTAAGAAAACAAAACAGTGAGAAATTTCTTGCTTGATAAAATGGCCTTATTAGACAGAAGGGACCTTTTGTGTGTTGCACCTGCTGCCAACTTCTTTTTGACATGCCCACTGTACCAAACTAACTGGAAGGTGACATCTAGATTTATCTTGACTCAGGTAATCTGTCTCAAAGCAGGAGACATGGTGAATGAAAACAGGATTTCTGTAGTTAATTGTACTTTATTGCTTTATTCATCTAAAGATGTCAGAGAAATCTTGGAGGATAAAGACAAACCCTTCCCTGTAATGCTGTCATTTGCAAATGGGTATTTTATATCCTTTTCTATTGTTTTGGCCATACTACTCTCCCTTACCTTCATGATTATCTATAGCTTATTTATGCTGGGCTTTCTTACTTAATATTTTTTACACTCTTTGAACTCCTTCAAATTCAGATTCAAACTCCATCCTTTTTCATGTACTTTTAGTCTATGTTCATGTAATTTTGCCCTCTTTAATGTACTTAAGGTCTTCTAACTCTTCATCTATTTTAATAAACATTCAATGAATTAAACATTCATTTATGGGATGTTACATGCTATTGCACCCAATATAACAGAATTAAGACACAGAACCAAAATTTCAGCTCATTTCTGATTAATTGCAAAGTTGATGCTCAATCTTCACATTGTATCTAGTCTAGAAAGTGTTAAGTGATATTGTCTGGTGTTTTAACATGGAGTTTCACTGAATGGACACTTAAGGAGAGAGAAGAAAAGATGACACTGACAATATTAATGTAAAGACTGCATTAATGACTAGTGGTCAGCAGTTCAAAACCACCAGGCACTCTAGAGAGGAAGATGACGCTTCCCGCTCTCTTTACACATTCAGAAACCCACCTAGGTGGCACAAAGTTTAACTACTGAGAAAGAAGCTCTGGTAGTGAGATGATTAGGGTGCTAACTGAAAATTTGGATATTTTTATCTGCGCATAGGCATCTAGAGTTGATCAACAGCCAAGAAAACTGAGTGGAAACTTCTACTCACACAAGGTCAATGTGAGTTAATACATAGTCCGTATGTCAGATAACATCAACACTGACTAAGAAGTATTACTGGCACTTGGAAAGCCAATGTTAGGGTGCTAGAATTTTCAAAAGGCATAAGATATTTCTATATGTCTTTCAAATTTCTCTGTAGCCCCATAGCTCTTTAGTGCCCTGCAATTCAGGTAAGAGTCATTTACTTTGTGGAATCTTTTGACTTTAAAAAAAAAACAAACTGTGGCTATTTTTTAAGTTCCTAAATGATTGTACATTGTGTGATATTTAAATTTGAAACAATCTTTCATTACAAAAATTCATGTTACTGATAACATGCTTATGCCAGTTATTTGATATTAACACAATCTCCTTATGTCTACATGACTATCTGCCATTAAAGTTGTAATATGCTACTATAGGGACATTAGCATTGTTTTAAAAACATATTTAAAACCAAATATCTCCAAGTACTTCATGCATTACTTAGTAATTAACATGAATACATGAAATGAACATGTTGTGTTCAATATTAACAAATCTAAAATATTTCACTTTAATATGGCTTTATATTGTTTTTAAATTTAAAAAGCAAAAAAGAAAAGTAGTCTCTCAAATGTAAACATGAGGCTGAGCCCCGGTGGTGTAAGTGGTTGAGTGCAGGACTGTAGTCCGCGGACTTGGTGGTTCAAATCCAGTGGCAGCTCTCAGGAGCAGCACTGGGTAGCTCCCACACCACCAGAGGACAGTGATGCCAAAAAAATTTTTTTAAACATGAGCAAACATAAAGGAAGCTATGCCTATGATCTTTCTCCGCCTATCTCAATGATTAGTGATTACATGTTGCTCAGATAAAAAAGTTTGATTCCTCTCCTTCTCTTACACTCTAATTGATTTGGAAATCGTGTTTGCTATTGTTTACGGACACCAAGAACACCTGGTAGCATAGTGAGTTAAGGGTTGGATTTCTTTTTTGTTTTTTGTTTTTTTGGGGGGGCATCTCTGCCCTCAGGTGGTGGGAGTAGGCGGCCCAGCCTTTGCTTCGTAGAGCTGGAATTGAACCTCCATCCCAGTGGGCCGCAGTCCCACGCACAACCACTATGCCACCGGGGCTCAGCCCAAAGGTTGGATTTCTAACTGCAGAATCTGTGGATCACACTAAACTGCTGAGGAGAAAGATGATACTGATGGCTCCATTAGAGATGTACAGCCTTTGAAGCCCTAAGGAGCAGCACTACTTTGTCTTGGAGTGTTGCTGTAAATCAGAGTCAATGTCAAGGCAGGGAGATTGATTTTTTTTTTGGACTCTCTTGTTACCATCTTCATGAATCATATGATAATCCAATCCACAATTATTGCAATCGTCCCCTAGATCGTAGTCTGAAGAAGTCACAGCAAGTCACTGAAAACCCAAGTTCTTGCTTTTTAGGCCTAAGAAACCGTCCCCAACACCGGCCGCCCCGTCACCACCACCACCACCACCCTGGCTTCATCTTTGAACATTATCTCCTTACCTCATTCTTCTCCAAGACTGACTCAGCTGTCTCTCAATCACCTCAAACATGCTCTTGAACCAAGCCTGCTGTTCCCAGTGCTTAAACTCCCCTTACTTGGCTCTAACATATGGTTACCTCCCATAATATGTTTGGGTTCAAATATTGCCTTGTTTATCCTTTCTTTATTACCTTGTATAAAACAGTATTTTTTTCTTGCCTTGATCTTAGCTATACTTAATCAGCTTTATACTTTTCACTGGTACTTATTTTT
>PVJH01016833.1:0-49441 GCA_004026705.1 Nesogale talazaci | reverse complement strand
GTTTTCTAGTTTATTTGTAAATCAAGAAATATGTTTCAATACCATACCCAGTTCCCTTATCTATGCCAAGAGTTTTGGGGCTAATGAAATGGTTAACATGCCATTCTGGTAACTGAAAAGTTCAGATGTCTGTGGCCATTCAGAGGTGCCTCAGCAGAAAAATTCAGCTACAGGAAATCCTAAAGAACACACCTCTACTCTGGCACATGTGGGGTTGTCATGAGTCGATGTCAGCTGGAAGGCAATTGGAACATTCATGCATTATGACTGCCTCCTGTGACTGGTAATGATAGTCTATTGATTTACTCACATCTGCACCAAACTCTACCCCTCTTACATACACAAGAATTTTTCTCTGGAAACATTCTTCTATTTTAGTATCAACTTGTCCCTGTCTGATTGGACCATTCCAATTAGCATAGAAATATGTTACAATATAGTTCATTTTTGGAAAATACTCCCATCCCCCCATGTCAAATATTCTGGGCACTTTTACAGCTGTTATTTTCACAATAGTCGGGTGAACTAGGAATCATGAGCTCAGGCTTACTATGCAGTATGAGGAGCACGGAACTAAGAAGGAGCAGTAGTTCTTAACCTTCTTAATGCCACGGCCCTTTAATACAGTTTCTAATGTTGTGGTGAGCCCCCACCATAAAAATTATTTTTATTACTTCATAACTGCAATTTTGTTACTGTTGTGAATCAGGTGACCCCTGTGAAAAGGTCATTGCCGCCCCGCCCCCCCCCAAAGGGGTCAAGACCCAGAGGTTGAGAAACACTGGGCTAGCAAGTACTAACTGAATGAGAGGGAAGACAACATCCTAAAAGAGGGAGATAGGGAGAAAAAAGGATTACGGGAACAAGGAAGGGTAAATATGTTGTTTATTGTGGAATGTAAAACTGATGATCAGATATATAAAATCTCACCCAACTCATAATAAAAAGTGAAAAACCAAAAATGTTCCTTTCTACTCCGATAGGGTGGTAGGAGGCACAGACATGACAAAGAAGACATTGAAAATTTGCTGACAATTTTGATTTCCACCAGAGTCCTAAACATGTATATATATGAGGGTGTATCACCCCTACACCCCCCAAAGAATACCTTTCACAAAGTTATATATTTAAATTTTTTTTTACAAAACAATCTTATCACCTTCTAAGTACTCTCCATTACACTTAATACATCTGTCAAATCTGTGATTCCATTCTTGGAAACATTTTTCAAACTCATCTGTTTGAATGGCTACCAGCACCTCCCTCTTTCTTTCTTCATCTTTTCTACAGCATGGAATCATTGTACTTTTATGTTCCTCTTCATTCAGGAAATAAAACGAAGACCCATGAAGTAAGGTCAGGTGAGTAATGTTCATGGGGCAAGAGAGGCAATCTGTTTTTCATCAAAAACTGGTGTACTGAAATGCCTAAGTGAAGAGGTGCAGTGGGGACAACACCATTCCCTTGTCTGTCAAAAGTCAGGTCTTTTTTTTTTTCACACACTGTTACACAATCTTTCTGGAACCTCCAAATAAAAAACTTGATTAAAAGTCTGACCTGGTAGAACGAACTCCAAATTAGCTATGAATAGACATTTTTGTCCATTTTGGAAGTTGATGATGGACGACCAGAGTGAGGTTTGTCTTCAGTCAACTTTTTTTAAAAAAAATGAGAAAACCACTCATATACTTTAGTATTTCCCATTGTCCTGTCCTTTTAAGCTGTGTTCAGTATGACAAAAGTTTTTGTGGTATTTTTTCCTGAGCAGGAAACAAATTTTCACTGCTGTATTCTGTTCACATAAATTGGTCATCACAAAAAGTGAGGTTTGAATGAAACTGGTTTTATGAGAAAATTCATTGTGACCAGCAAGGACCTTCCCAGGTGATGCCACTGTGTGCACTAACTTAGAGCATGTTGCTCACTGTCCTCCTAGTGGGAAAAATGCACACTACAAAAGCTCTGCTTTTCCCAGCACAATTCTGCTTTGGGCGGATGGATTTGAATCAACAAAAATACACACATAATGAAGTGTAGCTAAGTGTAGTAGAGAATGCTAATTGGGCACCATTGCATAGAGATGAAGAGTTATCTTCCAGCAACAATAAATTACTGCTGAGTGAATGCCTACTCATACTGGCTCTATAGAATAGAATAGAACTGCCCCTGTTAGTTTTCAAAACTCTTTCCTGGATTAGAAACCCTAATTTTTCTCCTACAATTCTATATAATACTCCTAAAATTCTGACTTTTTGCATAGTGTAAGCAGTGGGATACAAGTATAGAAAGTGTTGGCTTTGCAATATTCGAGTTCCAAGAGGATCATGTTGTAGCTTGTAAACTTGGGCCAGTTACTCAACATAAATCTCAGTTTCCTTATATAAAACAGAGACAACCACTTGAGGTATTTTGTGAGGATCAATTGTGAAAATATATTAAAAAGAAATTTAAATATTGTAAGTTCCAAATTATTCTTGTACAGCAGCTATAATTTTCCAATTATGCTTCTAAATGCTCTCCAAATTGTCTTCAGAATAGCTTGCCAAGCACAAAGATTTGGAATCATTTCTTTGATCAGTAACCACGTACATTTAGAAAAATTAACCCTGGGTACCTGAAGGGATTAAACCTAGATTTCACCTATCCTTCCCCCAGTCCTCAATTTCACCTAACCTGTAGGCAAACTGCTTATGCATTAAGTGGCTAACTGCAAGGCCATCAATTTGAAACCATCACAGGAGACTGAGGAGGCTTTGTAGTTCTATAAAATACCAGGAGGGAAAGGGAAGTAGGGAGAGGGAAAAGGAAGAAGGAACACAATGATTGATATAAAATACCCACCCCCCTAGAACAGAACAGAAAAGTGGGTGGAGGGAGTCAATGGTCACTGTAAGATATGAAAAAAAAATCTATAAATGACCAAGAGATTATGAGGGTTGGAGGGTGGGGAAAGGGGAAAAATGAACTGATACCAAGGGTTGAAGTAGAAAGAAAATGTTTTGAAACTGATGATGGCAACATATGTATGTATGTAGTTGACACCATGGATATATGGATTGTGATAAGAGCTGTAAGATCCCTGTGATAGGCAAGTTTGTTCTGCCAACATGGTCAAAGAAGATAGGTAGATCTGTTGTGACAACATGGCCAATGAACACACGAGATCAATTGAAGGGCGGAGATAGAAAAAGCTCACTGAGCCCTGCCCTTGCCCTCTTGCTCTTGGATCTTCAGACAACCCTGCTGCCTTGTTCGTCCTGTGCCTCGACCTCCAAGCAACACTCCTGTGGGACACCTAATCATGGACTGTGTCACTGTGTATTGAGGTTCCCTCAAGCCCTGCTTCGCCACGCTCCTGGAATATACATCTCTTGAGCTGGGGCCTGTTGGACTCTGTCATCTGCCTGATTGTTGGTGACCTGCTTTGTTGTCTGGTGCTTGTGGCTGGATAGTCTGAATTGCCCTATAGAGAACTACTTGGCGGCCCTCAAGACTCAAAGGACTGCCACTCTACTAGCTGTCTCACACAAGTGAGTTGCACTGAGCCATTTGTACTGCTTTATAGATTAGTTAACTATTTATTTCCTATCATATATCTTTCTATCTGTATAAATATCTATCTATATCTATATCTATCTATAAGTCATTTTATTGAGGCAGGAAATGGCATCCAGTTAAGACTCATTCACCTAGAGCTCCTGTTTTCAGACCAGAAAAGAGGGATGTAAGGTGAAATAAACTAGAAGGTAGAGTCCTGAATTAGAACTAGGATACTAGGTTTTGCCATACCTGAACCCCACTTTTTTGGTGTGATTTTCACTCACAAAGTGAACCAAGAATGCACTTAATCACTCTAGGTTGAATGTGCTGGGCTTGTGAACTATCCACTCTTTCACAGAAAGTGATTTCCCCAGGCTGATGCTCTAAAGGGGACATAATCCCAGACATGAGGAGCACCTCTGAGACATAATCACAGGACCCCTCATCAGGGATCTCATGTTGTTGGCTGTCTTGAATTAGAACCTGGGAAGCAGGACTAGGGGGAAGCCATAATTTGGAGTAGAAAACCACAACTACAACAACAACAGGAATTTTCCTGAGCCAGGGCATAGCGTGGCAGAAAATAAGTACCTAGTTATAGTCCAGGGGAAGAATTCTGTTCCAGTTGGCCGAGAAGTAAACAATTGGATAAGCTGGATCTTCTCTTCTGGGGGCTAGTGTGATAGTCCTCAAATCAAATCAAGGGTCTTCATAAGTCCTAAAGAATACATTATATTTTCTGGGTATAGAAAGGTAAATCCCATGCTCATTGATCAATCCCCAAGGAAGCACAAAGACTCAGTTTCTTAATATGCATTTGCATAAGAAGAGAGTCCACTCTAAGGAATGCCACAAAGATGATACCCAAAGATAGCAAGGATCCCACAAGAACTGAGAACTACAGACTATTATTCCTAATGAATATTGATGCAAACATTCTTAACAAAATACTTGCCAGTAGAATACAAAAGAACATTAAAAAAATAATTCACCAGGACCAGGTGGGATGCATACTGGGAATGCACGGATGAATCCACATACAAAAGACTATTAGTATTATTCATCACATTGACAGGAAAGGATGATAAGAACCACATGATAATATGACAGATGCGAAAAAAGCATTTGGCAACATCCAACACCCATTTCTGTTTAAGACACTCAAGAAGATAGTAGTAGAAGGAAAGTTCCTCAATATTATACAAGTTATACATGAAAAACCAAGTCAATGTGGTAGTTAATGGGGAAAAGATGAAAACAATTCCACTGAAAAAGGGAACCAGACAAGGATGCCCCCTTGTCCCCACTCCTATTTAACATCGCATTGGATGTCCTAGCTAACAATGTAAGACAAAGTAAAGATATCAAAGGTATCCAACTGGGGAAGGAAGAAGTGAATTTATCATTTGCAGACAATATGATTCTATACGTTGAAAATCTCCTAAATTCCACTAGTTGAGTGTTGGAAGCAATAGAGAAATATGGTAAAGTGGCAGGGACAAGATCAACAAACAAAAGTCTATTGGTCTGCTATGTACATCAGATAAGATCACAGAAGAGGCAATTAAAAAGGTAATACCCTTTACAATAGTCAAGCACAAATTGAAATACTTAGTGATATACCTGACTAAAAAAATAAAAGATTTGTTTGAGGAAAATTATAGAATGCTATTAGTAGAAATCAAAAAAGACCTCAAGAAATGGAAGAATACCTCATGTTCATGGTTGGAAGAGTCAATATAGTAAAGATGTCAGTTTTACCCAAGATAATATATGAGTTCAATGCTCTCCCAATATGTATACTACCATCCTTCTTCAAAGAATTGGAAAAACTGTTTACCAACTTGATATGGAGAACAAAGAAGCCCAGAATTAGCAAAGAACCCTTCAAGAAGAAGGAAAAGGCAGAAGGGCTTGCTCTACCTGACTCTAGCACATATTATATGGCCACAGTAATCAAAACAGAGTGGCGAAAAAAAACCCAGTGTGGGACTGGTATAAGGATAGGTATTCAGACCAATGAAAAAGAGTTTAAGACCCAGAAATAAAGACATCAGCATACATGCAGCTGATTTTTGACAAGAACTCCAAAATATCAAATGGGAAGCAGATGTACTCTTCAATAAATGGTGCTGGGAAAAAAGTGGTTATCAACCTGCAGAAAAATTAAGCAAGATCTTTACCTCACTCAATTCATAAGAATAGACTCACGGTGGATCAGAGACCTTGAGGTAAAACCCCAAACAATTAGGGCTATTAATGAGAGAACTGGACGTAACTGAGAGCTCTGGCATAGGGAATATATAGGTTACTAAAAATAATGAAGGCTTCAAATTCAAAGGAGTTGCGAATTGACAAGTGGGATATACTGAAAATATTTCATTTGTGTACATCAAAATAATTCATCAAGACAGTAAAAGGATAGCCTACCACCTGGGAAAATATCTATATTAATGAAACACCAGACAAAAACCTTATTACTAAAATTTACAATACTTTGCAAGCTTATAAAAAGAAAAAAGTAACTGCCCATTGAGGAGGTGGGCAAAAGACCTGAACAGAAGTTTCATAGGAGAATAAATTCATATGGCCAATAAACATATGAGAAAATATCTCTGATCATTAGCCATAAGAGACATGCATGCAAAACAACTATTAGATACAATCTAACACATTCAAAGATAGCCCGATTCATAAAATCAGGAAGTAACAAGAGATGGAGGTGTTGAAGTGAGATAGGAACTCTCATCCACTGCTTGTGGACCTGAAGATTTATACATCCTCTATGGAAATCAATTTGACAATTGATTTAAATGTAAATCGACCAGCAATCCCCCTAATGGGCATATACCCAGAAGAGGCAAGAAACAAATCACTGAAGATAATTCACCTGTATACATCGAAATCATTTACCAAGACAGTAAAAGGAGAGTCCACCAACTGGGAAACATCTTTAGCAACGATGCTCTAATGTTCATTGCAACACAGTTTACAATGGCAAGGAGTTGGAAAAAAACAAACAAACAAGTTTCCACCAACAGACAAATGGATTAAAAAACTGTGGTACATACATACAATGGAATATTATGCATCACTGAAATGCAGTGATGAACGTGTTAAGCATATCACTGCATGGGAAGAACTGGAGGAAATCATTCTAAGTGAAGTAAGCCAAGTGCAAAAGGACAAATACATCATGAGTCTGCTGAGGTAAGCTTAAAAAATTGAAAAGGGGCATAGGGAGAATGCTACTGTATATAAAAATTTCTGGGGTGAGGTCCAGGTAATATGGCAGGAGCCAGACCAAATCCAGGGCTCCCTATCATAGCCAACTAAAAAGGAGGAGGTGGGTGAAATATAGCAATGTGTAGTGGGGAAACAGGGCACTAACCCACCCAAGGGGGAGGGTATTGCTTATATCTCCACAAAGAAAGAGGAACCAGATTTAAACCCAGTGTTCTAGGATGTGAATGCAGAGTGATGATATGGAGTGGGGAGCCAGTGGAGGTATCTGAGAACCAGGTCCCAACCCCAACCATGTGGATAGCTGCCCCTTACCCCCGGAATGATTTATGTTAGAGGATAGCACTGAAGCTTGGTGGTGGGGGTTGGGGGGCATGTCTGATCAGAGAACATGGGAGCAAATGATGGGGGAGGAAGAGAGAGTGGAGTGCACTCTGGCCCACCAATCCTTGAGGATGATATCCCCACTCAGAACAGCCAACATAGTGGGAGGGCCAACTGGCCAGTTCCACTATGAGACACACCAGCACACCGGCCTGTGTGGCCACAAGGCATCAGACATCACATAACTAAAAATTATACTATTGTAATAGTCTGGGATTGCAGGCTGGGGACTCACAGCCCATCTGTAGGCAACAGACTTCCTCTTACAGAAGGATCACAGGCAGGAGACAAACCAGTTAGGGTGCAGTGTCACAATGATGATGCATACAACTTTCTTCTAGTTCTTCAATGCTTTCTCCTCCCCACTATCATGATTCCTATTTTCCCTTACAAATCTGGCTAGACCAGAGGAGGTATGTAGGTACAGATAGGAACTGGTAACAAAGGGAATTCAGAACAGATGATCCCTTTAGGACCAGTGGCAATAAGGGGAGGGTGAAGCCGGAGTAGAATGCTGGAACTGATAATTAAGACCTACATATAGCCTCTGTCCTGAGTACAGACAAAAGGGAAGTGAGTTAAGGGAGATATCAGACAGTGCACGGTATGATAAACTAATAATAATTTATAAATTATCACGGGCTCATGAGGGAGGGAGAGCGGGAAGGGAGAGAGAAAAATAGGAGCCGATGCCAAAAGCTTAAATAGAAAGCAAATGTTTTGGGAATGCGAAGGGCAATAGATGTACAAATGTGCTCGACAAACAACGGATATGTGCATTGTGCTAAGAGTTGTATGAGCCCTCAATAAAATTATTAATTATATATATATATCAAAATGTTAAAAAAATTTAGTCTTGGAAGCTCACAAGAGTAATTCCTGAACTACATGGTCGCAATCATCAGAATTGATCTTATGGTGGTGAGTTTTGTTTTTGTAAGTAGGCAAGTAAAAGAAGAGAACACCCCAAACCATTGCTATCAGCTCCATTCTGACTCACAGTAACCCCAGAAAACAGAAGAGGGCACCTTTGCATGTATTTGTCTGACCCCAGCTAATGAAAAACAACGGATTGATTAGCTGAGCTACACACACTAAATAAATTAAAATAGTGTACATGGCTCCTGGCTATCCTTGTTACTGAATCCAGAGAGGATTTTAATGCCAGAATCCTCTGCCTTTAAACTACAGTGGACTTAGACTGATTATCGAGTTGTAGGTGTCAATACTCAGTAGACCTGAACACAATTGGAAAGATTCATCGTTTCTCGTATTTGTATTTCAAGTAGAATTTCTATTATTTGTACATTGTTTAACAAGTTTTTGCTAATAGATTCATGTACTCCAGTCGTAATTTTATTGATTGCTACCGGTGGCTAGCACCGTTAATTTTTTGATAATGTGGTGAGCACATTATTTCTAGCCCGAGAAACCTAAAGAATAATCAATTTTGCTAAACAAATCATCCAACCCATTTTCAATATGAACCTTTTTTTTGCCCTGAATGCTTGAAACATGGATTTTATAGCAATGCAATATTTAAAACCATTCCATATTGACATGGCTTTTGAGTCATACTTCAGAAGTTTTGCAGCAAAGAGGGGGCTTATTCTAAAATTTATGGTTCAAATGGTTGCCATCAAATTGGTTTCCAACTCATAACAACACCGTGCACAATGGAATTGCACCACTGTGATGTATAAGATTTGAGTAATATAATGCAAATATTTTGAGATGTGAATATAGGGTTTGAATAAACCTTCTACATTCTTGGGGGCCACTGCTTAAACTTTAGCATACTTAATTTTATCTTGTATTATATTAACTATTAATGCTTATAAGGAATCCTAGAAGCATAGCAGGTTATCTGTTGAACTGTTACTCATAAAGTCAGCAGTTCAAATTAACAAATTGCTTTCTGGGACACAGGTGAGACTTTTTGCTATTGTGCAATCAAAGAGGTAGTTTTACTCTATCCCATAGGGTAATCATAAGTCAGAATTCACTTGATGGCAGTGGATATTTATGCTGTCTGCATTCCATTAACTACTTGGGATAGGTAAGCTTATTGTGCCAACATGGCCAAAGAAGATAGGTAGGTTTGCTGTGGCCACGCCAGTGAGCACACTATGATCAGTTGAAGGGCAGAGAGATAAATGGCTCAGTGAGCCCTGCCCTGGTTCTCTTGCTCTTGGATCTTTGGACCAGTCCGTTGTCTTGTTTGTCCTGTGCCTCGATGTCCAAGCAACACTACCAATGAGACACCTAATCTGTGGAGTGTGTTGCTGTGAGTTGAAGTTCCTTCAAGGCCTGCTTTGCCACGCTCCTGAAATATACATTTCTTGAGCTGGGGACTGCTGGACATTGTCATCTGGATGACTGTTGGTGACCTGCTTTGCTGGTTGCTGCTTGTGGCCGGATAGCCTGAATTGGTCTACAGAGGACTACTCAGTGGTCCTCAAGACTCGAAGGACTGCCAGTCTGCTAGCTGTCTCACGCAAGTGAGTTGCACCGAGCCACTTGTCCTGCTTTTTAAACTAGTTAACTGTTTATTTCTTATTTTATATATCTTTCTATCTATATAAATATATAGAGAGAATTATTAGTGTCCTGGTTTTGTTTCTCTAGAGAACCCTAACACACTACTTATTTGCTTCTTTTTTTCTTCAGGAGATGGTGAATTTTATTTTCTGTGTCTGGATAGAGTTTTGATTTGCTTATCAATGTTTTAGGTGAGGAAAGACTAGAAGAAAGGTCAGGATGCAGAGGTCTATTGAGTCTAATCTTCCCACTCATTTTCATTTTCACAAACAAAGGAGAACGTGCTTGCAGAACTACATGGAGCTGAATTTCTTTGGGTTTCTTTGGTTCAGGTGCATATCTGGAGTCTTGATCCTTTTTTGGCCTTTTTCCTTGTCAACTCCTTCCAGTGTCATTTGTCTGCTGGACATTAGTTGGAGCTTCCAATTTGGCCTTTTGGGACACTCACCCCATCTTATTTAATCTTTCCTTGTTTTTCCTTCTTCACATGGTGGTACCAAAGCTCCTTTTCCTCCGGTACTTGTAGAGCCTTGCTGCCCTGTGTCTGTGCTCTGAGACTGAGAAGGAAGATTAGAGTTTTACTTCACCAAAGCATTTTCCGTTTGTGGAGGAGCTGGCATGACCTTTACGGCTAATCAAGTGTGGGAGTTTTAGCAGTTATACCCTTGTTCCTGAGTTACTTTCAACTGGAGGTGACACCACCTCCCCAGCGCAAGCCCCCACCCCCACCACACATACCTGTGTTCCAGACTAAAACTATGTTCTCTAAGATTTTCAGAGGGTCATTGCTAAGGGAATTGGAGAATTGATTGCTAGGCCTTACTTTGAGGATCCTTTAGGTGGATTTTTTTTTTTTAATCTTTGGATTAGCGGTTGAGCACTACTCAGGGACTTTCTTTTACATAGGATTGTGTACAATATTAACTGTTTGCCTTAGCAATCTTGACCTTGACTGACATTATTTTTCATATTTCTCAACATAAACTTTAATGTTTCGGAAGAATAATTATTTGGGGGGCTCTTACAGCTCTTATCACCATCCATCCATCCATCCATATGTCAAGCACATTTGTATATATGTTGCCACCATCACTTTCTAAACATTTTTTTTCTACTTGAGCCCTTGGTATCAGTTCTTTCCCCCCTCTCCCACCCTCCTTCTATCATGAACCAGTAATTGATTGTTAATTCCTAGATTATTTTTGAATTAGATTACCTGCACTTTCTAGGCAAACACAATATTTGTAGAATTTTAAGACTTAAATGCAACATGCCCCAAAGTTATATAATTTACATTGTGGAAAAATGGAAAAATGAAGTTAATAAGGCCTGAGAAACTGGGATCTACTTCTCAGCACACTTTCATGCTATTGCACTTGGGGAGGGTGTGGTGCTGCAGCGTTACAAGGCAGAAAACTGCACCTCTGTTCCCCGTTCCCTCCCCCTGTTCTCCTTCCTTTCTTCCCTGGACATTTTTGCCAAACCAACTCTGTCTGCGGAAAGGTGAAAGCATGTGAGTTCTTCAAAGCAATGCTGTTCGGGGTGATGGGATTGTAAATGCAGGCACACATGGTACCCTAGATCCCCAAGGTTGGTTCTTACAGTTCAATCCCACTCTAAGGAGAATTTTCTTAGATGTTTGAACGCTTTATAAGTTCAGCAATTATCTCTGGGTTCTGTGGCAGTCATGTACTCATGTCAATTTCATGATTGGGAGACTAGGGGTGGAGTCTAGTTTGTCAATCTGGAGATAGCCATTGAGTAGCCAATGAAGCCTCTGCATGAGCATGGCTTTCCCTGAGATTTCTGGGAAATCTCATGGTACTTCCTAATTGGAGAAGGGAGACTGGACTGAGTCTCCAAGATGACAAATTACTGACAAGACGAGATGACAGCATGCTGATTGATCCTGATTCCTGATCCTGATTCCTGATTCCTCCTGGAACCGCAGGAGAAGCCACATGGGCTTGTCCTGATGGAACCAGACCTCTGGGGCCAGAGAAGTCACAGAGAGATGCCTGCCAGGGCTGAGATGCTCCCACTGCCAATAGATACTGGTGAAGAGCCCTGAACCCTGGAAGCGAGGAGCCATGGGGAGACCCCTGCCAGCACCAGGCGCCTCTACTGCACATGCTTTGTGAGTGAGAAGGAGACTTTATAGACTGGTATCAGATGTATAGGCTAATATTGGACTAATGTTTTTGGACTGGACTGGGTTGGGATGCTTTCTCAATGTTCTATTCCTTTTGTATATAAACATTTCCCTTACATGCATGTGTGTGTGTTTATGAATTTGTTTCTCTAGTCTACCTGGACTAACACAGGTCCATAAAATAAGTGACAAATGTCCATGAAAGAAGTGACATTCATTGACTCATAAATCAATTCATTCATTCATTTCAAAATGCCCATTTTGCTAACAATTTAAGAAGGGGTTACTGAGACTATGATCAGAGGCTACAGTGCCCTTGGGGAAACCAGTGCAGAGAAAAGAGGGCAGTGCAGGAATTGTACAGGCTTCAAAATTTTGTCTATTTGAACCTCTCTCTTGGATAGAAGACCTAATAAGTGCAATTCATTGTGCTGTAATTTCATTTGCTTTTAATTAAATGGAGCACAATCTGTAGCTATTGTGTAAACACAGTCCTGATGGATTAGCCTTACAATTATTGCCTTACTCAGGTCTCCAGAGTATGATACAATGACAAATATCTGAAATTTATCCTCAGTCTAAGCAACAGTGATCTATGTCTGGTCACCCACAGTTGATGCCAGAGCCCAGAAAAGCTATTAAAAAACAAATCTGAAGTATACATAATAATGGTGATGAAAATAAATATTAGGCAAAGGAAGAAATGATAAACATAACCTTTAGACCATATAACTTCCTTAGATGTCAGCTATTTCAGGAACTGAAATGATGCATTTATCATATTCTCATCTGTTCAATATATAATTATTTTAACTATTATGTGTGTTGTTTACAACCCATTATCTTGCAATAACAGCTTGCATGGATCACTGAGTAATTTAAAAATATAATAGCTTTTCTTGCCAATATTTGATTTTCAACTCTAAATTTGCTGACTTTAACTATCTCTATGCCATGCACCCTGAGTAAACTAATATTTTTTCCCTTATGGGTTTATCTTAGACCATGCACCTGGATTTCTTTTTCACAAGCTAGATTCCCTTGGCTCTGGTTCACGCGGTGGCTTGTTTTCTGAAATGGGATAAATTGAGTCCTGCACATGAAAATCAAATAAATGGGCAAGACCACAAATTTAAAACATTCATCTAATGGGCAGTGAGTGACTTTTGAGTATTTGCTTAATTATCTAATTAATGTGATTAATAAAGCCCAGATGTTAATTAATATTATCTTGAATTATATAAACCACTTTGACCATGTTAGTCATCTAAGAAACTTTTTTAGGAAGATTCCTATTATTATAATTAATTACCATCTTGTCTATGGAAAAAAAATGTGAATACCACATGG
The DNA here is from genome assembly GCA_004026705.1 of Nesogale talazaci. Lineage (NCBI taxonomy): Eukaryota > Metazoa > Chordata > Mammalia > Afrosoricida > Tenrecidae > Nesogale > Nesogale talazaci. The sequence continues at coordinate 36,231 of PVJH01016833.1, read as the reverse complement.
ATTGAATTAATACTTTGCCTATATTAGGCTGATTAGTGGAGATTGAGGGAACTGACAGTTGATTAGATGGGCATTATATTTTTAAAAGATACATTTTTGTATTCCTTATTTACCAACCCTTATTGAGCACCTGCCATTATAGGAACAGAGGTAAGCACTAGTTTACTAAAATGAATATAAAAAATTTTGCTACCAAAAAATCAGTGTATATTGTGGAGATAAACAAAGGTATTTGGAGGTAAATGTTATAAATGTAGGAACGATGGCAGAGACATGCCCAGAGTTTTTGATGAACTGAGAAAGAAAAAAATGCACACAGGATATACTTTTTGGAAACATGATCTTGGGAAGAGGTCAAGGCGCCTCTGGGAGGTATTGCAGGCTCAGTTACAGAGGCCCACGACAGGGACCATTTAACAATAAAGAGGGTCACTCCAATTCTCTGGATCTCCAGTGAATAAAGTCAGATTCCCCCTATACAATAGTCTAATAATAAGTGTGAGATAGAACTATAAAACTATGTGCGGGATTGTGAGGATCACCGAAGCAAACTATATGGACTGAGCATACGTTGTGTTTCATCCAGAGCAGTGAAACAATCAAGGTGTGCTCTGCTTAGTTTACTCAGAGATCTGAAGAAGAAGAGGAGGAAGCAGCATGAAGGGCATTCCAGGTTGAAGGCACAGGCTAAGTAGCAGCCTGAGCACACCCCGAGGAAGAGGCGCAGTGCCGCCTCCTCAATTGTGGAGACCAGAGTTAGAATGAGTTAGAGACTTGTTCGGTAGCGGAAAGGGAGAGTGGGGAATTAAAGGTGACTATTTGTTGGATTCAATTTCCTAAAAATGTCGGAGGCGAGCTGAGAAAAAAGGTGTTGGATATTGAGTTGTAGCCTAGCAAGAGTGCTAAATGTGTGAAATAATTACTGAGTAGCAGGCCTAGTAAAATGATTGACAGGTGCTCCCGAGAAACTGGATAATGTTGTAGACTCTGAATTTTCATTGAGGCTAACCTGCCAAGGGATGGACAGGCCACGGGACTATAACAATGGCTCAAAATGTGCAATTGTGAGGGTATCACAGGACTGAGCAATGTCTTGTTCTGTTGTACACAGTTTTGATTTGAGTTGTAACCAATCAAATTCACCTAACAGCAACAAACTGCATGGATACATCTTATTTTTTTCTAGCATCACAATATTTCAGAAGAGAAAGAACATCATAGCACTGGTCTAACAATAAAATTTTCTTACATAGAAAATGTGGCTCAGAAATGGGCGAGAAGGAACGAAAGAGCAGTTTAGATGATCAGCAATTGAATTTAGATGGTGCTACAAAGAAAAGTAATCCAAGAGATTGACATATACTGAAATAGAAAGAACATGAGACTAAGTCTAAATGAAGAAGCAAAAAAGTACAGTGTGGATAAGGAAGTGAGCAAAGTGAGAAACCTTAGAGCTGTCTTGTAATCCAGTTTGATATTATCTGGCATGGAAGGCAGAATTCTAATACAATGCCCTAAAATACACCTGTTATCATTTTCTCTCTCCTGACCTGAGAATATGATTGATGTCACTTCATGATTAGCTAGATTTTATGATAATGGTGAAGGGATATTTTTTTATCTGTGTAATTGTGATTACTAATAAGTTCGATTTGTGTTAATCAAAGGTCAAACTGTTCTCCTATTCCTAACCTAATCAGGAACACACTTTAGACAGGACTTGGAAGTCCGAAGCCATGACTTGGAAAGACACAAGGAAATGAATTACTCTCACATCAATCAGGGCTTGAAAGAGGATTCTGAGGCTTAGATGAAATCTCAAGGACAGCAAATATCTTTTGAGCTCCAATGGTAAGGAAGCCCTTTACAAACTTCCCAGTTTTCTAAACTATGGAATTTATGGCATAAAAAATTGATATTACTTTAAGCCCTCTAGCTTGTGGCTATGTTACAAGCAGCAAGAGAAAATTAACGAACTGATAAATCTGAAACTATAAATGAAACAGCAGTTCTAGGTGTGTGGCCAAGCTGTACACTAGCCTCTGACCACATGTGGGTAGTAAATCTTTAAAATGTTTGTTTGGACTGTAGAATCTGTTCTGCCTCACGAAGTTGCGGTGTGAGGTGTCACTTGTCAGTTCTGACCCATAGTGACCCCAGGTACTGCAGACTGAGACACTGTCTAGTCCTTGGTTCTGTGCCAGCCTCACAGTGTTAGGCTTGATCTCCTTGATGCGGCCATTGTGACAATCTATGCACACTTTTACTTCCTCTCCACTTTATTAAGTGTGATTCCCTTCTCCAATGACTCTCCCTTCCAGTTAACATATCCAAAGTGTCTGACATAAACTCTCATCAGCTTTGACTCAAACGATTATCAAAGATTTATCTCCAAGACAGATTTGTATATTTTTCTAGCAAATATGTATTTGTGTATTTTTCTGGCTATTGTTTAGCCACATTTTTTTAGCAAATACCAGAGTTAAGCTTCATTAATTAAATTGTGGTCCTTCTTATCATCTAGCTTTTGTATGCACGTGTAGCAACTGAAATTATGTGGTATGAGTCAGGCACATCTTAGTTCTCACAGTTACTCATTAAAGAGGTCTTTTTTGTGTGCATTAGACAGATCCAATGCCATGTGCTCTTGGATGTTTGTTTTGGATACACAGAATCCTTCGAGGTTGAAATACAAGACCTGGATTATTTTTGCAGTTCTTTCAGCTTGAGAAATGTTAAGGAGGCTCTTGCCTTTTTGTATTATAACTCCAGTTCTTTGTGTATTATATTATAATGTTCTTCACTTTTAGTTTTCTAACTTCAGGTTTTTGCATACTATATTTTATTTTGCCCTTTTGAGCTGCGCTTTCAAATAACCTGTTCAGCTCTTTAACTTCATCGTTTCTTCTTCTATCTGTGTCATGTTCAAGAGCTAGTTTCTGTCTCATTTTACATCTTTTTGGGCCTTTGTCCTATTCTTTTTATGATCTTTTACTTTGTTCACTTGTAATATCTTTGATTCATTCTGCAACTCAAGTGGACATTGAATCATTGAGTTGTTAGAGTTTAGTATGCTAATGTATTCTTTTATGGTCTCCAAATTCAAGTGGCATATACTCAAGATCAAACTTTGGTTCTTGTGGACCTATCTTAATTTTCTTGAATATGAGCAATTGATGGTCTGCTTTGCATTTGGCTCTTAACCATTTATTAAGTGAGAGTTTTGAGCTTTTAAATTGTGTATTTCCACAAGCACAGTTGATTTGACTGCTATATAATCCATGTGGCAAAGTCCACCTGTATTGTGGTTTATATTGTTGAAAAATTTATTTGCAACAAATATATCATTTAGCTTAAAAAAACTACAATATAATTGCTGACTGTTTAAAATCACTAAGACCATATTTTCTAACTCCTTTGTTTACAATTTTAAAATTCTAATCACCAACAATTATGCATGCATCTTGATTTTTGCATCTTTGATTTGTTCCAGAGTGCAGCAATAGGCATTAGTTGGTGGGTGGATAAGCTTAAATGATAGTCATACTACTTGGTCTTCCTTGTGGGTCTATGGATATTCTCACTGAAACATGGAATTCAGTGTTGGATTACCACTGGGCATTCAGTTTGCTATCGGTGGTGGCTTGAATATGTTTGAGATGCTGGGAACTCTGCCACCAGTATTCCAAATACCAGCAGGGTCACTGTCTTACCCAGTGTTACTATAGCAGAAACACCACAAACAAATGGCTTTAAGAAATAGAATTGTGCTCTCTCACAGTATTTACCAACCAAAATTCTGAATTTAGAGTGCTGGTTCCAGGGAAAACATTTCTTTCTCTGCCACTTTTATAGGGAAGTTCGAATATCTATGGCCCTCCTGGGTCTAGGAGTGCCTAAATACAGAGGACCCAGTTCCATAGGGAATACTTTGTTTCTGACTCCTTTTTTCTTGATGGGAGGAGGCCCTTCTCTCTGCTGACTTCTCTCTCATTTTATTTTGGGTTTCAGACCACACTTTTGGAAAACTCCCTTTACTTTGGATCAAAGCTGTGACAGGATTAAGAATATTGAATTCCACCCTTAATCCTTGACAAATTGGTTTAGCACATCCTAGGGGGTAGGGTGAGTTATTTCCTACTGGCCAAATTTCATCTTTACATAGCTACCAAACCATAGAGAAATATGACGCAGCCAAGTTGACTTACAATTTGGGGGGACACAATTCATTCCATGCCAAACAGAAAGTTCCAAAGACAAAGTAAAGTACTATGATGATATGTGCAAGGACCTAAAGTTAGGAAGTCAAAAAGGAAGAACAGGCTCGGCATACCTTAAACTGAAAGAACTGGAGAAAAAAAATTAAGTCTTGATATGACATCATGAAAGATTCTGTGGGCAAAATATTGATTGCTGGAGAAAGCATCCAAAGGTGAAAATAATGCACAATCATGGTACCAAAAAGAACTGATTGACTTCCACTCTTTCAGGAGGTGGCATGTGAACAAACACCAGTGGTACTGGAGGTAGACTATCAAGCTGCACTGAAAGCATTAACCAAAAAACAAAGCACCAGGAACTTAAGTGCCAATGAATAATTTAATGTGACTCCTCTAATTAAAGTCTCTAACTCTCACCAAACAACCTTTCCCTGCATGGGTCTGGAAAGAAAGTTGGGGAATGATATTGTTAGGGTTCACCAGAGAGTTATTGCAAACAGGATTCCTTGGAGTTCCATCCTGCCATGTATAAAATTAGTTCTCTAAGAAGTTAAAGACATGGATTTAGTTTTGAGATTCTTATTCAATGAAGCTCCTGGATCCAGATGACAATTATACCATCAGAGGAGCAGCAAGAGAACCAGTATTCAGGGGATGGAACAGAATGATGGATTTTCCAACCCACAAAGCAAGCAACACTGAATGCTTTTATGGAGGTGGCTGGCTTGTGGAATAGGGTACCCCTGAATACTTACTTGAGGAAGTTGACCTTGTTGACTCATGGAAGTGGAGCTGAGCACCTTCACCTGAGGATTGGTGTGGCATGCTTCTGGGCATGCAAGTCAGGGAGCTGGATTTGCTAACACATGGAATTTATGCTGACTGTCTGCTGTTTGCGGATTACAGTAAAGTGGTATGCCCCTTAGGCATTTATTAACGGACTTAAATAATATTTTTTGCTGGCATTGCAACTTTTTAACTTCCTTACTAAACCAGTTAATCTTAATTTTTTGTCAGTTCTACTTAGACACCCCAATAAATATTAGAACCTAGAAAGGTAGAACAGATAACACTAGCAAAGACCTAATTGATGAAATATCAATTGGAATATTTCAATAAGCTGATGAAGCACTGGAACCACTTGTCTATGTTAGGGAATTTGGAAGACAGCCATTGCGAAGAATAGGATTCCAGCAAACTTAATTTTGCTTATGTAAAATGTGTACACGGATCAAGTTGCAGTTGTGTGAACAGAACAAGAGAATACTGCATGGCTGAAAATCAGAAAATCATGCATGTCAGGGTTGTAGCTTCTCATCACACTTATTCTATCTGCACACTAAGGAAATAATCAGTGAAGCTGGATTATATGATGGAAATTGTGGCATCAGGATTGGAGGTAGTCTTATTAACAACTTTAATATGCAGATGACACAATCTTGATTGCTAAAAGGGATCAGGACTTGAACCATTTCCTGATGAAGGGCTTGAAGCACTTGCTGACGAAGATGAGGTATCACAGCCTTCAGTCTTGATGACAAATAAATGTGAAAAAGACCAAGGTTGTCACAACTGGGCCATTGTTCGTAACATCATAATTGGATCAAAGATTGACATCATCAAGCATTTTGTCTTACTTGGATCTGTAATCTTTGCTCATGGAAGCAGCAATCCAGAGATCAAAAGATGCATTTCACTGGCTAAATATGATGCACAATATCTCCTTACAGTATTGAAAAACCAGAAGTTTGCCTTGAGGGCCAAGTGAATCTGATCCACATCATGGTATTTGCAGTTATCGTTTTCCAGTGAAAGTAAAACAATCTTATGCATGTGGAAATGAAACACTGAATCAGGAAGAGAGAAGAAGAGTCTATGGGTTTGAATTATGATGTTGGTGAAGAATATTGAAGGCACTATGGACTGCTGAAAGAACCAGACAATGAGTTGTGAAAGAAGTCCAAGCAGAATTGTCCTTAGAGGCAAGGATAATGAAACTACATCTCAAGCACTTTGAACATGTTTTCAAGAAACCAGTCCCCGAAGAAAAATATCATGTTTGGTAAATTAGAGGGGCTGCTAAAGTGAGGGAGGTCCTCTATCGGATGGATTGACACAATGGCTATCACAATAGGCTCAAATTTAAGAACTTTTGCGAGGATGTCCCAGGACTGGTCAGTTTTATTTTATTGTTTACAGAGTCACTGTGAGTCAGAACTTGGATAACACTTAATAACAATAATTCACTCCATGACACTTCCTCACAGACTGAGAAGAAGGATTTGACAAAGAAGGACTGAGAAAATGAAAAAAAGGTCATTGAAAAACCTTATGGACCACAGAAGTATAATGCATGATAGAGTACTGTGAGAGGAGCCACTCATGGTGGCAGTCATTCAAAATGCCACTGGGAAGAGCGGGGTCCTCAGAGGGAACTTGGCCTGAAAGAACATTAGCAGAATAAAGCTAAATGACTTAAAATGGAGCTAGTCTCATTTTAAGGTGTGCTGTAAGTGTAAATTTTACACTGAATTTAAAAGGTGTAAATGATATGACATGATTCAATAAATTTTATATCAAGTACCTATTGAAATTATGTTCTAGAGTAGTAGAACAACTTATACTCTTAAATTAATCTCTAATTTTATCAATTTTTCTTTTAACTTCTTTTTTCTTTGCAAATATGACTTCTAGAAAAATCTAATGTCAAAAAAATCAAATGTTAAATATGCTTCTTGACATACATTTAAATTGGACAGATCTGCTCTAGCAAAATATTTTATATGTAGGTAAAGATGTAATTAGTTTGATTTTCTTTGCAACATTGTTTGAATATGAGTACAAAACAGACAACTCAAACAGATCAATTATGTCTTTGCTAGTGTTGTCTGTTCTACCTTTCTAGGTTCTAATATTTATTGGGGTGTTTAAGCAGAACTGACAAAAAATTAAGATTAAGTGGTTTAGTAAGGAAGTTAAAAAGTTGCAATGCCAGCAAAAAAATATTATTTAAGTCCACTAATAAATGCCTAAGGGGCATAACACTTTTTCCTTTTGCTTGTACACAATGTACATGAGTTGTTTATTTGAAATATTTTCCTTCTTGATATTCCATGTTTGCTCATCTTCTTCGGCCATGGATTATTCAGGGGCCATTATCTGGGATTCATTTTATATCACCCTATATGAAATAGCAAGACCCATCCCCCTCTGTAAGTCACACACATGTCTTAGCCCTTTTGTAAGTTTTGTTTCCTCCACAGCTGTCGTCATCTGAATTACTCTATTTCCTTTGTTGTTTGCCTTATTCCACTGCCTGTACCCTATAAAGAGTGCAAATTCCACAGTAATAGGATTAGTTCCCCTCACTCTTGAATTCTTTGTGTCTTAGATGAGTGCCTGTCATATACAGAGATTCAGTAAGTACTTGCTGACTGAACGTGTAACTCTAGAGCCGCAGCCTGCACTGAGAAGTCATGGGTGTACAAATCATAAAGTGCTTGTCAACAGGCTGGATGTCCAAATTCAAGCCAAGGTTCCCTGGAGACAGTGCTTTTGAAAGGCCACAGCATGAGGGAAAAGCCTGAGAAGCAGTTCAACTCAGCTCCCCTGGGATCTTTATAGGAGGAGTTGATGGATCAAGCAACGACCACCTGCAGCAGTATTCACCTATGTTGGTATATTCATCTACACACACAGTGACACTCACTTTAGTAAAGAGCATACATCTATGTGCATGTGCATACACACATATGTACACATGCCATGCAAGGAAATTAATTAGAGCATTAGAAGTGGAACAGGAAGATGATAGTAGAAATGACTGTCTGAGTACTAATAAATACACATATTATTTAGAATCATACATTAAAGAGAGTTTTGCCAAATCTTTCATCCTAGGTCGCTGCACCCTTTCAACTTTTGTGACAAATGATTTCTTTAAAAAATCGTTTTATTGGAGGCCTGTACAGCTCTTATCACAACCCATGCACACGTCCATTGTGTGACAAGTGATTTCAGGTTTTGCCACAGAACAGAGATTCCAAGGACAGACAGCTCAGCATCTTAGTTATATAGAAAATACAGTATTATTAGCTAATACCGTTAACTATAAAAACATAAGAGATGATTTGATCACTGTGCTCAGAATTTCATAGGGAATTGAGAAAGAATCTGGACTGTCTGTTCTTCCTTGAGGTCTGCATGCTATAAACGTGAGACAGTGCTGAGATAAATGGTCTTCTTTCCTACAGGGGCAACAATCTGATGATACCGAAGAAGAAAGAATCAGTTCACCGATAATTTTATTTAAGAGATGGAGAGGGAGCAAGATGGATGGGCATTTTTTCAGAGTCAAATTTTGACCGAGTTTGCTGCCAGATGCAATGTCATCCAATTAATCCCAGGGACAGCTTGTCTTGATAATCAGAATCAGATGGCATGCAATAACAGGAAATGCTACTCCGTGGAGTCACAGTGGGATAAAAATATGTCAGAACTTATGTTTCTCTAGGGACCATAATTTTTTTTCTAATCCTATAGTTTTTGCTCAGCTCCCATAGGAAAACACAAACAACAACCAAACAAACCAAACACCTCCTTAATATTGACCAAATGATATTCCAAATAAATGCCATGGCAAATGAAGGTGCCTCTGTGGAGAATTTTATTTTTTACACTTTCAGTTTTAGAAGCAGGAATTTAAATTTGTTCAAATTTACACTTTTCATTCCATCAAAATAGAATCAATAAATTACATTTTCATAGCAAAACAGTGGCAGAAAGCTGCCTGTATTTTATAGAACTCTCACTGATAGCATATATATATTGCATTTGGAAATAATTTTTTATCCTATGTGGTAAATTTATTTTGGAACTGATCAATTAAAACTATTTATATAGTTTAAAAATAAGTACCAGTTCAGCAAAGCTTTATTAAGGGTTTGCTAGATTTCAACTTCCTGGGTTCAGCTAAACCAGCATCTTTTACATGTCTGCTCTGCACAGGAGCAGTGCTTGAAGGAACAAAGATGACTGAGCTTGCCCCTGTCCTAGGGTAAATCTTCAAGTGTCTGAACAAAGTATGCTTCATGGTTATGTGGGCATATGCAGGAGCTATGTGAACCAATGGAGAATTCATCCCCAAAGGAAGCTCAGAAGAGACTCATTATAGATAATACGTTTTGAGGAAGTTATTAGCTGCTCCCACTCATTGTGACCCCAGTATATAATACAAGCAGACCACTCTGATCTGTAGGGTTTTCAGTGAGTTTTTTGGAAGTAGATTTTCAAGCTTTTCACCCTATTCTTTCTTAATTTAGGGAACCTGCTGATACATGTTTCAGGCCATGGTAATATTCAAGCCTTCACTGACACTGATACAGCCCAAATTAAAAGGAGGCAAAATGATCCTGGTCTAAAGGAGAATGGCCAAAGGGGTGTGCATGAGGTAGGATTAGTCATGGCAAGAGACACTGATATACTTGGAAATCCGACTAGTGGATCTGGGACACTAGAAACAAGTTTGTGTTTCCAGAGAGCAGTACATCTACCTGCAGTTATAAGAACAATGGTTATAAATGCCCAAGACTCAGGAGCCTAGTGAGAGGATATTTTAATAGCCCAACTGAGAAATGATGAGAGCACTAGGGAAGAAAGCTTCCTAATGAATATACAGAACAAAAAAATTGACCAGAATCTACAATTCATTAAATGTATGTGATGAGAAAGATGGATCAGTTGGGGCACTCTGTAAAAGGCTCATGGGCCTGAGTTGTGATCACACTGTGATGTTTCAAATGACTAAACCATATGTTATTGTTAAGCTACCAAGTTGTTAGATAGACACCCCACGTCCTCTACACATATGTAGACAGGAAGTGTCCACAAGAGATTGTTCTAGACTTTTGAGATAAAAGGTTCATTAAAGGGTAGAAGAAGCAATACATGTAGGGATTATTTGATGAGAGTTATTGCTTCTCTGTGAATCCATACCCTTCTCCCTTTGTAGTGCTGCTTTCTAACTCCATGCCTAGTGAGGGAGGCTTGCAGAAGTCACTCTGAGAGATCTGAATTGTGTTTTCTACATTTGGAGGCAAAGAAGACCAATGCTTGACTGAAAAAACTAAACTCGCATTCCAATTCAACTGCCATTATGCCAATTCCTACTTCTGTGTTTAGTGACTCTATAGGATAGAATAGAACAGCCCTTGTGGGTTTGTGAGACTGTAATGACCAAAGAGTTCTAGAGCAGAGGGGACCCATCGTTTGGGTGATCCAGAGAGGTGAACTTTGTTGCACTGTAACTGGAATGTTCTGTTGGAATTTTCAGGGAAGGGATAAGTCTGTGTTCTCTGTAGGCTGCCATTGGCTCTGGAATGCTTGGAGGGGTTTGCCATGAGTTATATTTAATAGGGATGCTGAAGGGGCTGAGAATGCTTCAGGAGAAAGAGGAAAGGTTAAACAGTCGATGTTAGGAGACCTAAGAGGCAGAGAAGGGCTCTAGCTGAATTAGGGATTCATTGATTTAAGCCAAAGCATCATCAGAAGAAAAGGCTCAATTGGAACCCCTAAAGAGTCGAAGAAAGTCCTTCAAGAAAAAGAGATTGTTTTAAACATATCCTTGGCCAAGGAGGAGCCAACGTGGTCATGGCTTATACAGAAAACACCATGCCATCCTTCAAAATAAAGACCTGAGAAATAAGGAAAATAGTTTCAATTCATAAGCCAGACCTCCTGGACATCAAATGAATGGATATATATGTATATGCATATGCATATGTATATGTATATATCGCAAACAAAAAAGAAAAACCGATTACACTCCAATTGAAAGACGCTAGCTGAAAACACCAAATGAGTAAAGACACAGAGGGAATTGCCTTGACAGCTGACTCAGCCTGGCTTGGCCATTAGCTGGGAACTCAATTGAAAAGCCCAGGAAGCTATATCAGAGCACTTCCAGCATTAGACCGAGAGATGGTGGAAACACACTAGGAGTGGAGCCAGGTGAGTAGGACATGAACCATGTCGAAGGTGAGAAAGCACAAGAAAGGGAACCAGGGCTTCAAGGATCTGATATCTGCAGAACAGGAAGGAAACCAGGACTAACTAGCCAGGGTCATTCATCAGAGGTGAAGGAATCTGTATTCCTCAATGGGTCTGTGGGTAGTGCACTCCTGTCATCACGGTTGGCCAGAGCTTGTTCCCAGATGTTGGCTGTAGCCAATGAAAAGTACTCGTGTACCCTTGGTAAACAGAAGGGCATGTTTCTCCTCCTCTCATTCTCTAGGAATATGGCCTTTAGAGACTGTAGTTTGAGTCCCTCCTATATCTTCATAACCACCCACGTTGCTCTGCTAACCAGCAGGAGTGCTTCAGAGAAACTGGCCAGCAACTCTATAAGGATTGTGTAGGCAACTTAGTGGTCAATCTATAAGGATTACATAGGCAGCTTCATGATCACTGAGCTTAGATTAATCAAGCTCACTGTCATCAAGTTGATACCAGCTCAAAGGAACAGGGTAGAACTGTCACCACGAGTGGTGGCAATTCTTTACCAGAGTAGAAATTCCCTTTATCGGCAATTCTTTACCGGAGTAGAAATTCCCTTCTTTCTTCTGAGGAGATCCTTGTGATTTTGAACTGATGACCTTGTTGTTAGCAGCCTGACTCTTAACCACTATGACAAAAGCTCATCTTTATGTTAATATCAAGAGAAATACTTCAGAAAAGGGGGATGAGAATGCTTGTACAACTTAAAAAACAGAGTAAACCTCAGTGAGTTGTGCTAATATGTGTTGAGACTGTTATATTAGTGTAAATTCTGTGTATATTCTCAACAACAATAAGAGAGAAAAATAAAATACATAGTAACAAAAACTAGGAAATTATAGCTAAACAGATCCTGAATAACACATTTTCTTCTTACACCAGGGGTATCTGGAAGTGGACTCAAAAGCAATGGATTCAGTAGGTCAATTTCAAAAAATATATATAACTTGGTACAACTTAAGTGATCTTGCCATCTTTTCATTCTCTTAAAATCCTTCCTTAACTTTTATGCAACCCCTTGGAGGAGTAATGAATTCTTAGGAAACATCAGACTTCCCATGCAATATGTATTGGAAAATATATATAAATAATTCTTTTGAGGGGAAAAGAAAAAAAATATCTCCCAGGGTCACCCAGGCAAGCTGACTTAAGCCATATGTCAAACACTGAGCAGAGAATAGCGAACACAAGTATGAGTTTCTCTTTCTTTTTGAACCTAGTATGAGGTGAAACAGCTAGAGGAGCTGGGAATAAGTAACCAGAAAAGTCTAACAAAGCCAACCAGGTTCTCCATTTCACTTGAGTCTTGCAGCAGGCGCAAGCTGGGGGAAGGGAGATATTTAGAGATAAATCAAGTTGGGGTTTTGATAATAATCTTATATTGGACTTTCTAATGAGTAAGTTAAGGCTGCACTTCAACTTAGTTCAAATTGTGGGCTTTATTTGGGGTTTTATTCTTTGCAGATGACAGCAGGACATCCACTGAGTGAATTTTCCCAGCAGGGAGATAACTGGTGCTCTTATATGTAAAGGAAAGTTTAGGATTGGACTCAAGAAGCTTTCCCTTCTCTTGAAAAATCTCCCTTCCTCTTCAGCCTTTTTATGGTTACTTCAAAGCCATGCTGTTTAGAATTCCTTCTTTATAATCTTTATAGATTTATAGGTACCCATCGATTCAAACATAACCACCACAAGAAAACAATTCATCTGTTTTGTTTCTGTCACAAGAATGAATGTATTCTTGTCAAATTATAAATAGATTTGAATTTTTAGCTCAGCTCCAACCTATGATCCCTCCACCTTGACTTAAAATTTCTTATCATTCCTACCTGGGACCACAAAGCTCATTGAAGTTAGATGACTTCCAGCTCCCAGTGACTGTATAGGACAGGGCAGAATGATCCTATAGGATTTCCAAGGTTTTATCCTTACAGGAACAGATTGCTATATCTCTCTTGCACTGAGGGTTTGAGGGTTTAAACTTCTGATCTCTCAGTTAACTAAGCGGAGCACTTTGATCATAGTCTCCAGTCCTTATACTGCATTTATACTTGGCGTTCTTCACTGTCTCATATGAGTTGGAAACCATTTGATGGAAAGAGGTTGATGATTTGTTTATTTGTTTGTTTGTTTAGTTTGGTCATTACAACGGAACACTGTTCAACAAAATTCTATTTCTAACACACTATTAAAGCATCCTTAGCCCAAATTTTAGGAAACCTAGGGTTTCACTGAGTTTCAGACTGAGATTACAGTCTGAAATTGCAGAAAATTGGTGTGCATTTGAGGGGAAAATGGATCCCAGGCTTAACCCAGCCTTACTCTAGGATCGACGACCCAGAACAAAATGAAGAACTTCTAATGTAACCTACCATCTGATTCTCGACTCTGTGCCCACAGTTCATCAATCTTCCCAGCACCTGTGCTTGGAGAGTCCTTTCTCCCCCAGTTCCTCGATACGCTTGCTCCGTCTGACTTCCCCAAAGCCAGCTAGAACTTGTCCTGGATCCAGGGCACTTCTCCCAGGAGGAAAATGGACATCCATAAACTTTCTCAGCCCCACATTTAGCTACCACTTCCTTGGCAGATGTGCGGTGCCGTTTGCCATTGGGGTTCTGTTCTGGAAGCTCAGTCTGGTCGACCATTGCCTATGATCTTTGGGCCTCTCAGAACAGTAGTATTTGTGTCCAATGACAGAGCATTCTCTCATTCCTGGGAATCCTTGCAGATAGCCTCTTTTATGCTGCCTGACTAAAAGCATGGGACTTCCTGCTTTTCCAATGCTACTTCCTGCCTATGCTTTATCTTAGGTTCCTTTATCTTAGGCTCCGATAACAATAAAGCAGACATTATTATGATACCATTTTTTTGGGGGGGGGTATCACTGCCTCTGGGGGTCGTGGGCGCTACCCAGTGCCGCTCCTGAGAGCCGCCGCTGGATTTGAATTGCCAAGCCCGCGGGCTGCAGTTCCACACTCAACCACTTACGCCACCGGGGTTCAGCCCTATGATAGCATTTTTAAAATGAAAAAAAAAAAAAACAAAACAAAACCAGAAATTTCCATTGAATGCTCTTTATTGTAATTAGCTGACATGGAGCTAGCTGCTGCCTCCTGGCAAGCTCCTACATACTAGAATGTTAACCATGAGCTTTTTATTATTGAAAGTGGACCACAAGGTCTTCCTTCCAAGTTTCTCAATGGCTGGTCTCCACTATGGCTTATCTCCAGTAGCAATATGTAAGTTTCCAGTGACCGATGGGTGATGGCAGCACATGATGTCTAAAAGCCCAAATGCTTTTCCATCAACTTGATTCGGATTAATTGTAATCCTATAAGACAGAGCAGCTCTTCTCACCTGCATTTCCAAGACAGTACATCCCTTTGGGGTCCCAACTGCTGATCTTGTCTGTGGCAGCTCAGTGCATAAGTCACTCACTACCAGGTCATAGGATGCAGAACTATGTATTTACTTCATTTGATGTGGGGGCAGGCATATGTCCTGATAATGAGAAATTAGTGTCACTTCCATAATGGGATCCCAGCAATGCTTTCTGGTATGGATTTATCCTTTATAATTTTCTACTAAAGATTTGAGTGGTGTCATTGGTTTGCTGTTGGTTGCTGTCCTAAAGGGTGGTTGTTCAAACTCCCCCAGTGGTTCCACGGGAAGCAAACTCATAGTGACCAACTTCCAAAAAGGTTGCCATCAAGAAACCCTCTGGGGACACATGAGGGTGACGTTAGTTTTACTTAAATACATTGCAATAAATAATAAGCATTTGTTTAGCAATTGTCCAGGAAAAAATGATACAAGGAGGCTCCAAAATATTTGTGGGATAAAAAGAAAATCTTTGCATTTAATTTGATTTTGTATGAGCTCTTTGAAACACCCACATGCCCGCTATTAGGGTTAAATTTTCCTTCAGGTCTATCTGTCTTTCTAGCCAGTCTACTGAAAAGCAGTGTGAAAAGTATGCCTACCAGGACTCCTGATCCTGAATGAGGTGTGACGTTATCAGTGACTAATGATGCACAGCAACCTCTATACTGGGGAGGTTTACCTTCTGTAACGAATGCCATCTTCACTCCATAAATCCAGCCTGCTGACTTGCTCCTTTACATTATTTCCAATTAGAGATTTTTTTTTAATCTTTTAAGATGTGAGTTATAAAAAGAAATGGGTGGTGGAACTTCCCAGATAAATTCTATCTGACTTAAACACCACTAGTGTCCCCTGTGGTGGATGGCCAGGTTTTGGCAGAACTTACAGACAAAGGCAGACTGGGAAGAAGGGCGTCGTGATACACTTGGTGAAAAACTTTCCCACCATACTGTGTTTTGACAGATTATCAGGAAATACGAATAGCTAGAGAAATAGAGGGATAACAAGAAAAAGAGAGACCCTTGGGAGGTGCGTTGACACCAGAGCTAGAGTTAATTAACTTGGATATCCTGGCAATGGTGAAGCAGGTTCAGGACAGGGTATATTCTAGTGTTGTGTTGTCCATAAGTTAGAGTCAGCCTGATGACAGCTATCTATCTAATAAACTTTGCTGCCTACAAAATTGTGTTGAGCTATAAAATCATGTAGTGGAATATCTGCGTTTTCTTAATTTATGCATTTCGATTCATCTTAGAATTCCCTCAGTGCAAGTCATCCAGCAGGCTGTAGCACTGCTGTGGGCTATCCTCACCCCCACTTCTCTGCAGGTAGGAACATCCTGCCAGAAGTAGCATATGACATCATGATTCAGGGGACAAAGGAGAGGACAAGAGCAATGCTGATAAAGGTTTCTGGTGCATCCTGTCCCCACTCGAGTGGTGAGAGGGGAAATGTCTGAATGTAAAATGCTACTTTGCTTCCGATGTGGTCTTTATTTCTTTAAACATGTTTGATTTTACCTTCTCATGCAAAAAGTGGGGGCGCAGCCAGTGTTTGGGCCCAAGCTTTCCTGTGGTCTCATGTCTCCCCTTGCACTGGTCTGAGATAAAAGGAAACCAGCTGCTCCCTTGTTAAAGATCAAGGCAATCAGCATGGCTATGCAGGGCCTCTCAGACATCCCTGCAGGGAGACAAGGAGACTGTGGTATTTTTCTATTAGGCACAGTATGTTAGATTTATGTAGCTGTCAGAAAGGGTATTTTATTCCATGCCTGTTTGTGATTCCTTTGTAGTTGTGGTTGTTTTTGTCAGCTTTAAATTTTGGGCACCATCTTCAGAAAATTGAATGAGGCTGATCGTAGAGGTCCATTCCAATGAAAAGAGAGATGGTAACCCTTCAGAATTTGGATTATGCACTGGCATGGCTCTTCACAGCCGCTCCTCTTACTTTTTACTGTCAGGACGATGCTATAAGGTAGATGCCATTATGATCTTCATCTTACCGGTGAGCAAACAGAGATGTGAGAAGTTTAAGTCACTTGCTCAGGTTCCATAGCTCTTACGTGTCGTGTCAGCAGAACTGGAATGTGTCAGCCAGAGCAGTGAGTGCCTGGTGGACTGGGAGGGAATGCGGTGCTCAGGGGTTCCAGTGAATGGAAGCACTCAGTCACCGCCAGGCAAGTACGAGTGCAGAGCCCACACCCAAGAGTGGGTTTCTCCTGACATCTTCAATGCAGGAATTCATTTTGCTGTTTACCCTTTTGCAGTCCCACCCTGGCAAGCTGGAAGTAACCTTGCTTTGAAGCCTGGGCACTTAAACCTCATATCCCCTACCTCTTTGGTCACCACTCTTATGGATTGCAGTAAGGCATCAAAAGGGAAAGGGAGTGAACAGCTGAGAGTTGGCTGTAGTTTCAGAGACTCGTGTAAAAGTCAAAGGCATAGTCAAAGGCAATATTCTCTTGTACTGTGTTCTGTCTCATTTCTCTCTTTTAGGTCTCTACCTCATCCCAAACTTCTAGCATGCAGAGAGTTTGATGGGGGAGGCAAAGAAAATAGTACTCTTCTCCTACAAGGTAAATCTCTGTAGCTCAGTGAAAATCTTTGAGCATCACACCTATACTTTAGCAGTCAAGAAAGTCTGCTCCCAAGAAAGTCTGGACGCATGGAGGTGGGAGCTGGGGGTCAAAGATATCTCGAAGACGTGTCTTTTGGTAGCATTATGAGGTATGTGGACTGATTTGTTGAGTTTTCCTCCTCTACAAACAACTGTTGAAAGCTAGCCTCAAATCTGTAGATGTACCTTACAATGACCTTTCACCCAATGTCCGCCTATCTCATCAGTTGGTTGGGGCCATTCTCATGTACTATGAATCCTATACCTAATGCCTTCTGAGTTATGAAAGGAGCAGCATAACTACAGACCAAACAACCACAGGGGTAAGTCATATATCATGTGAGGATCACCAAGGAATCAAGGGACACCCAAGACTTCCCACAAAGAAAAACCTTGATTTGGACCATTAATCCCTAGAATAGTGAAAATAAATTTTTGTGCTTGAAGATTATTGCTTGCGATTTTGCCACTGTGGTATGGCTAGGATAAAAAGAAAAGGGTCTTCAGATCCTAGAACATGGTCATGGACAAATAAATCAAATTGCCTCAGAGAAGACAGGGTGGCAGATATTTTTGACTCCCAAACAATAATTGGAAATTCTGTTCACATGCAAAAACATTAGCTTCCTGGGCAGATTTTGCATGGGAGTAAAACTTTTCAGGTTAACTGGCAAATAGCAAAATGCATACATACATACACATATAGAAAATAATGATAAGAACATAGACGTTCTTTGATTGGGTCATTGTGGCAGTCATGTGCTTATGTTAATGTTGATTGAAATGTAGGGGTGGGGTCTAGCTTGTTAATCTGGAGATAGCCTTTGAGTAGCCAATGAGGCCTCCATGTGGGCATGGCTTTCTCCTGATACATCTGGGAAATCTCGCGATATTTCCTGGATGGAGATGAGAAGCTATCTCCCCAGTTATTGGGAGTTAGTCTCAAAGACAATGAATCATAACTAGACAGGATGGCGGCATCTGAGAAGCCAGAGGAAAAGCCACATGGCTTTGCCCTGATGGAGCCAGACCTCTGAAGCTGATGAAGCCACACGGAAAGCCTTGCTGGCACTGAGTTGCCTCCACCACTACTGGATGCTGTTGATAGACCCTGAGCCCTGGAAGCGAGGAGGCATGGGGAGACCTGTGTCAGCGCCGGGATTCTGCACCCACTGGCCGGTGACTTTGTGAGTCGGAAGGAGACATTATAAACTGATATTGGGCATATGGGCTAAAATCAGATTTATGGCTTTGAGAGGGACTGAGTTGGGATGTTTTCTTAATGTCCTATTCCTCTTGTATATAAACTGTACCCTTATATCCATATGCATGTCTATGAATTTGTTTCTCTAGTCTACCCGGACTAACACAGTCATGTTCATTGAGTCAAGCAATCCCAGGCTTGAGGGCACTGAGCACAGGGTGACTTCTGGGAGGCATCTCTGGTGGCCTTCACTGAAGGACCAGTTCTCCCTGCAGTCTGGCAGACCATGACTAAACATGCTCACCATGAGCTCCCTGCACATGAGAGGAGAATAAGAACTAGCTCTGGCCACAGGTAAAGTAAAAGAGGATTAGAATTATGCCACGGTAACTGTGACCACCAGCTTATCTATCAGTTTCCATACCAAGGAAAAAGAATCACTCGAAAAGGACTTCACATTTGGTCAAGTACAGGGTCAACCAAGACAAAGGAAAATTTCAGTGACACAACAGCTACCATACAGGGCTTCAACATAATCTTGAAGTTGGCACAGGACTTGGCAAAGTTATGTTCTGTTATATATGATTGCCATGAGTCAGAGTCGGTGGCTTGCCAACAAGCAATCAGTTTCTTTGAACATCCCAATATCATACTGGGACGTTCCTGGCAGATCTTCTGGACATACTTTCACCACACAAGTCCAAATTGATTGTGTTGTAAAGGCTTTCCCTCTCTTACAGACATCATGCCAGCAAGACCACATGGGAAGAACCACACCAAATGGACATTTCAATAGTGCTGAGCCAAAGGAAACTTGCCTCTTTGATCAGGTTCATAAATCTGGGCCCAAGGCGCCATGGCTTGTGTCGATGGCACTGTAAGGAGCTGACGGTGAGCTGGGAAGCCTGGTGGGAGGCGATGGCCAGCATGTACACGGCGTCATACATCAGAGCTGCTTCAGTCTGCAGAGGAAAACACACACCGCACCTTCAGTGCCACCTTTGCTTACTTCCTTTCCCTGCCTCACCACTCATCCTCCTTCCCCTGCTCACATTCATCTGCTCTAAATGGCCATTGATTCTCCAGCTGAACAGTTTTCACTTTCCAATAGCTATTTCTCTCCAAAATAATACCTCACCCTCAAAGTAAATCGGAATCATAGCTATACTTTGTTTTGAGTTCTTGAAAAATAAATAAAAGAACCTCAGAGACACCACCAAAACTTGATTCAGGGATGGATAGTTTTGACATTCTGTAGCAGAAGCAGTGTGAAGATCAATTACATTGAGTTAGAAGCTGCCAAAACTCAATAAGTCAGTAGCAGATTTTATTTCTCAGTATGCATATCTATTTATCTATCTATCTATTCACTTCTTTGCTATAGGAAGAAAAACTAACAGGTGATATCCAGGTAAGGATTCTTGTGTTGGCCATTTCCACTGCACAGAGTCAAGAATGTGGTAGTCACGTAGTGAAATTCAACAGCAGGTCTGCAGAGAGTCTTCGAAGAGCAGACAAGTGCAACTTAATCAGACTCTGTCTCTTTTTAACATTATTGCCTTTCTGTATGCACAAATTATACCTTGTGGTTATTGGTATAACCTGCAATTCAAAAGGTTTGTAGTTCAAAAACACAAGTCACTCTGCAGAAAAAAGACGGACTTTCTATTCTGGTAACCATTTACAGTCTCAGACACTCAAAGGGGGAATTCTACCCTACCCTAAAGGGTTTCCAGGAGATGTTGCTGACCCGGAAACTCTGCCTACAGAGAGTCCCTACGCACTGGAACCACTGCAATGACAGTGTCTTGCTTTCCTGTGGTTTAGATCTTCAGGTTGAGTGGAAATGGTAGTTGTTTGGGAAGACCATACTTTACCCCCTTTTTGAACTTCTCTGATTTACAAAAGTTCATGATACTTTCATCTTTTTATAAATTAGAGTTCCTGGTGATTTATTTACAGGGTTCCTAGGAAAAGTGTGTAGTTGCTAACCAAGAGGTTGGGGATTCAAAACTTCCTTCTAAGAAAGATATTTGCTGTCTTGGAAACTCAAAGGAGGCAGTTATCTTCGGTCCTATAGGATATCTATGAGCCAGCATCAACTTGAGAACAGACAGTCTGGCTAGTATGGTGGTTTATTGTAGGGATACACTTTTATAATCTCATATATTTCTTAAGGGTTTTCACTGTAACTTCAAATACATTGCCTCATTTGAAATTCTCAGCAAGCCTCTTCTCTCAAGAAGCAGCGCAGATAGATAAAACTTATTTCGTGTGTGGAAAACTGACCTCCTGGCATGATACTGACATATGAAGAGCCATACACACAGTCAGTGGTAGCTCTGGAATCCAAGCTACAGAATGAAGGTCATCTTGTGGTTTTCTGTGCCCTGGTAGCACCATGGTTGAAACACTCACTGCTAATCAAATGACTAACATTGGCTATACTATAGTCGAAAAGGTGATGCTGTGCTTCTCTAAAGATTACAGATTTAGAAACCCTACGAGGTAGTTCTATTCTGTTCTGTAGCATCACTATGGATAGGAACCCACTGAACAGAAATAGGTTTGCTTTGTCTCTTTTCTCAACTTACAGACAGTCTCCAGGTTATGAACTTTCACTTAAGTACAACCCATAGTTATATACTAACCTCTGTAAGACATATGCTATTCAAAACTTAAGGTACTTACAATGGTTTATGATAGCAAACAGCTGCTATTTTGAAACATACACTGAATATTAGTATTATATTAGAATGTTTTTGTATCTAGAAGTGTTTTTTAATGTCTGACATTGATAGAAAAGTATACTATATGCTAAAGCAAATATTTGACTTACTGATATTAGATAGGAGCCATGACTAACTATCCTAAATTTAGACTTAAAGACAACTGTAGAAACAGAATCAGCTAGTAACTCAGAGACAACATGTAGTTCATTCATTTGACATTTATAATGGAATAGCTTGGTGCAAATGGAAAGAGAATATCAGTTAATGCATTTTTCGTTGTACCTGGATCTGGGACGAGAGTATCCTTATTCTCCTCTGCCTTCTCTCTCCTTGTATTTGTCTTGTTATTTACAATCATTTTGTTGCTTTATCTGTTTCCTCATAAAAATATGGATTTCTTGAAGGCAGAAATTGTTCAACTTGTACCTTTAGTGGCTATCCTATTTCTTGTCACATGAATGTTGGCTATTGTTTACTCAGGAATTAAAAGTATACCATAAAGTAAAAAAGAATTTGGGGGTATGGGAATACTACACAGTACCATATACTTAGGAGATGTCATTTTATTATTTTATTTTTGGTTTTGGGGACATCATTGCCCTCTGGTGGTGAGAGTAGGAGGTCCAGCCTTGCTGCTGGATTTGAACCTCCAACCCAGTGGGCTGCAGTCCCGCGCACAACCACTACGCCACCGGGGCTCAGCCAAGATGTCATTTTAATCACATGATTTTTCATACAAAAAAGTTAGACTGCTAGTAGAAGGTATTATGAAAGCTTAAAATATATTGATAACTTCAATACAAGTTTGATATAACTCATTTATAGAGGGGGGAACTGAGGCTCAGGGAAGTTAAGCAGATCTTGCTCTAAGGCCACTCACCCAATTAGTTACATGGCAAGGGTTTGAACTCACACCTGTCTGATTTTAACAGTTAGAGTCTCCATCACTTAGCTACACTAATTTGATCGGTATAAAGGACCAGAATTCTAATAGTCCTAGTCTCCACAGCTCATCTACACTAATTTGGTCTGTATAAAGGACCAGAATCTCTTGGTGAGAAGCCCTGATTGCACACTGGTTAAACACTGACCTGCTAATAAAGGTTGAAGGTATTTTTGAGAAAGAAAAATTATGATGATATGATTCTATAAAGATTATGGCATAGAAACTCTCTGGTGCCATTCTACTCTGTCCAGAAGGTTCCTACAAGTCAGACTCAACTTAAAAATACATGGCAATAAAAATATTTTGGCAAGAGAATCTTGGCAGAATAGATATTTAAGTATCAGGGTTGGTGGATTGTATCTTCAAAGAGGTGCCTTTGAAAACAGGTCTGACAATCTGCTTTTAAAATATCAGTCTTGAAAATCGTCTGCAGTCTAATTCTACTCTGACACACATGGAGTGACCAGAAGTTGGGGTTGATTCAAGTACCACTGAGAAGAAAAAGAACAATAGGCTTCCAGGATAGAACAGTTCACAATGTATTTAGTAGTAATGTTGTTGTTGCCTGTTAGATGCCTCAAGACAGTTCTGATTGACCAAAACCCTCTGTACAACAGAATGTAATCCTGCCAGGTGCTGCACCATCTGCCCAATTGTTCCTATGTTTGAGCCCACTGTAGCAGTCACTGTGTCAATCAACCTTGTCAAAGTTCTTCCTCTTCTCACAGTCCCACAACTTTATCAAACATGATGTTCTTCTACCGGCACCGGTCTCTCATAACAGCATGTCCAAAGTACATAAAATGAAGCCTCTCTATCTTCCTCTTTATGGAGATTTATGGCTGGACTTCTTCCAAGGTACATTTATTTTTTTTGGCAGTCCATGGTACTTTCAGATATCTTCACTAGCATTGTAACTCAAATGAATCTATTCTTCTTGGTCTTCCTTATTCAATGTCCAAATCTTGCATGTATATAAGGCACTTGAAATTACTATGGAGTGAGTCAGGCATACCTTAGACTTCAAAGTAATATCCTTGATTTTCTTTTATTTTTTAAAAAGAATTTTATTGAGGGCTCATACAACTCCTATCATAATCATAAGTCAATTGTGTATCAAGCACATTTTGTACATTTGTTGCCCTCATCATTCTCAAAACATTTGCTTTCTATTTAAGCCCTTGGTATTGGCTCCTCATTTTTCCCTCCCTTCCTGTGACCCCCTCACAGATGCTTGATAATTTATATATTATATTTACTTTGTCATATCTTACACTGTCCAATGATTCCCTTCACCCACTTCCCCATTGTCCATATCCCAGGAAAAAGGTTACATGTATACCTTTATAATAGTTCCCCCTTTCAACCCCACCTTCTCTCTACTCTCACCACTGTTCCCAAAGGGATCATCTGTCCTGGATTCTGAATGTTTCCTGCTCCCATCTGTACCAGTGTACATCCTCTGGTCTAGCCGGATTTGTAAGGTAGAATTGGGATCATGATAGTGGGGAAGAGAAAGCATCGAAAAACTAGAGGATAGTTGTATGCTTATCCTTGTTACACTACATTGGTTTGTCTCCTTCCTGTAACCCTTGTGTGAGGAGAAGTCTGCTACCAAGAAATGGGTTTTGGGTACCCAAGCTGTACTCTTCCTCATTTATAATAACATAATTGATATCATTGATTTTCAACACTTTTAAAAGGTCTTGTGCAGCAGATTTACCCAATGCAAAGCATCTTTTGTTCTTTTGGCTACTGCGTCTATAAACATTGACTGTGGATCCAAACAAGACAAAATTCTTCAGAGCTGGGATTACTTCTCCATTCATCATGATGTCACCTACTGGTTCAGTTGTGAATATTTGAGGTTTATTTACATTGAGTTATAATCCATACTGAAAGTTTCAGGTCTTGATCTTCATTAGGAAGTGCCTCAAGTCCTCCTTTTAAACAAGCCATAAAAAAAGATGACAAGGTTGTGTTGTCTGAGTATTAGAGGTTGTTAATAAGCCTGCCTCCAATTCTGATGCTGCATTCTTGTTTGTGTAATCCATTTTATCAGCATATTTGCTCAGCATAAAGATTGAATGAGTATGGTGAGAGGATAAAACCCTGATACACACTTAGCCTGATTTTAAACCATAACGTATTTTCTTGTTCTCTTTACACAACTGCCTCTTAATACATATCCAGGTCCCCTATGAGCAAAATGCAGTGTTCTCAGATTCCCATTCTTCTTAAGGCTATCAGTAATCTGTCATAGTGCATACAGTCAGATGCCTATCCAGCAATAGCTTATGTTTATGAAGCACTTATAATAAGTCAAGTCATGGGAGAGATAAGGTTTTCTACTCCTGGGATGATGAATTTCTTGGAAACTCTGTCCCATTGGGTCCCTGTGAGTGGAAATAAACTCAATGCCAGTAAGTTTTAGAGTTTATAGGTAGGTGATATTCAAAATGCTTCACAACCCTGTAATCTTTACCTTAGTATTTTTTTCTGTAATAGATGAAGGGAACAGCAAACAAACCTAACAGCTGCCATTGAGTTGAAACCAACTCGTGGTGACTAAGACAATGTTTCTGCAACTGTAAATCTCCACAGGAGCAGACAACTTCACCTTTGTCCCCAGAAATTGTTCCTGGGCTTGTCCTGCTGACCTTTCTGGAAGAATTCTCTGCCTACCCTACCAACCTGCCAGGTCTCCTATGGGTAAAGAAGCTAGAAGTTAAGTTAAACCTTCAAAGGGTAAAGCCAAGTTTCAAATCTAGGCAATTGGTGCTGATGCTAATTTATTTAATATGAAAATCTTTTGTACTTCTAAACATGCCCGATGATTCAATAATCACAATAGTTGATCAATAGTGGTTCATATTTATGGGAGATTTACTTTTTCATGCCAGACTATAGCATTTTATATGTGTTCTTCTTTTTGTTTTCTTGAAATAAAACTGTGGAGATAGAGATCATTGTTCTCCTTGTACAGAAGGGGAAGTTAAGGTGGGTATGAAAAAGAATTTGCCTGATCTTATAATACTATAAATGAAGGAGTGAGATTTACAGAGTAATATTGTAGAGCTTGACTTCTTAGCCACTGTGGTTTTTTAGGAGTGGAATATGCTTTAAAATGTATGCATAGCTCTTCCTTAAACAATTTGATAGAAAAGTATAAAAATAAGAATTTAATAAACTTTAATAAAAGTCTTTTAATAAACTTGGCAGTCTCCAGGATGCCCCCCATATTGCACAGGGCAATAAAAATGTTTAAGACTGTGGAGCTTACCTCTATACCCCCCCCGCCTCTGCCATATGCACATGAAATCAAAACATCACTGCCCCATTAGAATCAATTATAACACATAGGCCAGGGTACAAATATCCTTATGGATTTCTGAGATTATAAGTCTTTATGGGAGTAGAAAGTTTCCTCTTATCCTTCAGACAAGCTGCTGGTTTTGAACTGCTGACTTGTGGCTAACAGTCTAACATGTAACAACTACATGACCAGAGAGCCCACCACTTGTTATCAATTTGGACTCCATATATGTAGTGTAGAACTCTGTTCTCTGGGTTGTTGATGGAGAGTTTTTCAGAAGTGGAGTGCTAACCCCTTCTTCAGAGGTATTTCTGTGTAGACTCAAACCCATGGGAACCATCTGGGAGCTATTTGGTTCCTTCAGTATCTTTCAAACCCAAAGAACAAAGCCATTTATTCTAAAAGTACTCTTTTCCTTGATATATAATGTTTTCTAAAATAGGTAGATATTTACTGTAGATAAAATAGGTAGAAATATACTGCCATTGAATTGTTCCCCTCTTGAGTTTTGTGCTGGAAGCCTGCTAACCAAAAAGCAACTCTCAAGTCATTTTAGGTAAATATAAAAGAAGATGGGCCTATGTTTCAAATGCTTTTCTCCTAAATGTGTTTTTGCCCACATTTCATTTATATTAAAAGCATGGATGAAACCACATTGCTCGGTGCCCCTAAGAAAATCTTTAAAAATAACTTTGCTTATGTACACTTATATCTAAAGTGAATGTATTTTCCCATAACCTGGATCATGAAATAAACATATTGAAAGCTGGCTTTTCCCTGTGCACTGTGTTATTCCAACAGGGAATATTCCAACAGGGAAGCATTAGCTCAGTGAGTTTGGGGGGCTCATCGAATCTTGCACATTCTAATGAAGGACTGGTCTAATTGGCACTTGGAAAATCACATGCAAATTCTTGGAATTACCTGCTGCTCTGTGTATCTTCATATACCTGGAGTCTTGATTCACATTAGATAGTTTATGCTCACGTTGTAATGTGTAGTGAATATTTGTATTTCCTTGGGCATTTCTGTATTAACACTGTCTCTGAAAGCCCTAGATACTAAAAATGAATGTCAGCCATATGGGTGTTCCATGCCCAAAGCCTTGTCTTTATCCCTTGGAGGGGCAAGTGGGTTTTTAATAGCAAAATGTGGTTAATAGCCCAGTGATTTACATGCAGCTTCACCAGATCCCCCTTTGACTCCATAATAGATCCCCCATAAAAGCCTTGGATTCCAAGGCTCATAATCCCTGAGTTGTACGAGGAAAGTGTGGTGGTTTCCTTCCAAAAAATCAGCCATGGGGAACTTCTATAGGAAGACAGTTCTACTCTGATTTAGGGTCTTTGTGAACTGGGATTGATTCACAGGCAAACAGATGAATCTAGTTTTAGGCGAGCTTCCCTGCTTGGGAGTACTCTCTGTAGGTTGTCAGTCTTATGGAAAGAATTGTGTACTCTCCATTCCACATCTCTGGGAAAGAACAACTATATACTTGTGTATGGTTTCTCCTGGAGTTTTAATTAGACACTTTTTTTCTATGTTGGATTTAATTTGTAATCTTTAGCTGCAATAACAACAGCCAAAACCATAATGGCTTTTCTTAGTTCTATTATACTTTATAGTGGGTCTCTGAACTCTTTAACTTCATCGGGTGAAGGACTAACTATACTATATAACCTAAGAGTGTTTCCACGTGTCGCTGTCCTCAATGCATATGACCATTATTGAAAAAAGTTAGAGGAGCTGGCAGTCCTGAAGAAATACAAAGCCATGGAAGTGTAAGTAGGCAGGAAGGACAAAGTTCTCATGTTCACTTCAAGCTTAGCAGCATTCGTATGCCTGATTTAAGTATATATGGCAGTTTTTGGGGGGGTTCTTTTTAAAAAAATTTGGGGGGTGGGGTTTGTTGATATTTTTTGATCTGCCTATCTTAGTGTTAATGATTGCCTCTAAGAAGATCCAAATACCTTACCCACAAGGCATATTTTAGAAAACAAAGAGGAAATTAATGCTAAGAGGAGCTCCACCACTTGTCTGTCAGTTTCTTCAACTGTGCTGTCTGGGGTGTTGCTGTGATGGTAGAAGCCACATTAGCGGCATTCATGCAGGATTAACTCAAATGAATAGGTGTCAGTAGAACTTCCAGACTAAGAATAGTTTACAAAGAAGGAGTTGGCAATCAAACTTTTGAAGAATGGGTGAAAACCTTATAACTAGCTGCAGAATACTGCCAAATTCTGAACATTTTATGAATCACAGCAGAACATTATCATATATCGTGTCATAATATGGGCACTTCAGGTTGGACGACACTCAAAATAGAAATCAAAGAAGAGAAATGCTTCCCACAACAGCATGCATGGAAACAAGCGTTCAGGACCTTCATTTGCTGACAATGCATGCCACAAAAGGAAAAGAAACAGGTGTAAACATTACTTAACAATTGGAACTTGAATGAATGAAGTATGAAACTAGCAAAATTGAAAGTCATCAAAAATGAAATGGAACTCATAAAGAATAATATCCTAGGAATTAGTGAGCTGAAATGGACTTGTATGGATCATTTTGGATCTGAGACATATAATTTACAATGCCATGAATGAAAAATTTCAGGGAAATGGTGTTGCATTCACTGTCAAAAAGAGCCATTTCTAGATTAATCTTGAAGTGCAATGCTGTCTGTGATAGGATAATATCTATTGGCAGACAAGAAAATCCAGTCAACACAAGTATTATTTATATTTATACACCAACCACTAAAACTCATGATGAAGAATTTATGAAATTTTACCAAAGTCTTCAATCTGAAATTGATCAAATATGCAATCAAGTCATAATAATAGTTCTTATTGACAGACATGCAAAAGTTGGAAACAAAGAGGAAGGAGCAGTGGTTGGGAAATATGGCCTTGATAATAGAAATAAAGCTGGAGGTGGCATAACAGAATTTTGCAAAGTGAATGACTTCTTCATCACAAATCCCAGACCCTGGTGATGGCACAGGGGGTCTTCTCCAACTGGAATACACAGCTACCTAATGGGCTGCACCTGTGAGAAGAGAGGCTGGAGAAGCTCAGCATCAGCAGCTGAATCAAGACCAGAGCCAGATGATGGAGAAGATAGTCAACTGGTAATTTTCAAGTTCAGATAGAAACTGAAGACAATTAAAATAAGTCAAAATATGACCTTCAGTCTATCTCACCTGAATTTCAAGAGCATCTTAAGAACAGATGTGACACATTGAAACATTAATGACAGGAGACCCAAGAGCTGTGTGATGGCATTAAAAACATCTAAAGGGGCTGAGCCCTGGTGGCATAAGTGGTTTAGTGTGGGACTGCGGTCCCTGGGCTTGGCGGTTCAAATCCAACGGCGGGTCTCAGAAGCAGCACTGGGTAGCACCCATGACCATCAGAGGCAGTGATGCCCCCCAAAACAAAACAAAACAAAACAAAACAAGACATCTAAATAATGAAAGCAAAAGGTCATTAACAGGACAGAAAAGAAAGTAAAGATCAAAGTGAATGTCAGATGAGATTTTGAAACATATTCTTAACTACTAAGACAAAATGAATAAAATGAAGTAAAAGGGATGAACAGAAAATTTCAAAAAGCAGCTCAAGAGAACAAAATAAGGTATTATAATGGAAGGTGCAAAGATGTGGAATCAGAAACCCAACAAGGAAGAGCATGCCAGCATAACTTAAACTGAAAGAATTCAAGAAAAAAGAAGCTTCATGTTGAAATATTGAAGGATTCTATGAAAAATACATTAAATTATGTAGAAAACATAACAAATGTAAAGAATACACAGTCACAGTACCAAAATGGAATTGTTAGCATTTATATATTTCAGGAGAGAGTATATGATCAAGAACCAATGATACTGGAGGAAGACTTCCAAGCTGCATTTAAGTCATTAGTCAAAAGCAAGTCTCAGGAAACGAAATAGCAATTGAAATGCTTCAGAAAGTTAATGGAGCCCTGGAAGCAGTCAAGCAGTTGCTCTCAAGACTAAAGGAAATGTTGCGGGACCTTTACATAAGGTAAGAGCCGTGGTGGTGCAGTGAGTTGACTGTGGGACTACTCACCATACGGTCAGCATTCTGAACCCAGCAGCATTCCTTTGGTGGGTTTTTTGGGACCGTGCAAACAGACGACCCCCAGAACGCCAGTGCCAGTTCTACCTTGTTCTGTAGTTTGCTTTGAGATGGAAGTGATTTGATGACAGTGATTTTGGATCTTTCTGGTTTTATATAATTTATTTTTTAACAGTTTTGAGTGTGTTTTACCATGTCATATCTTTTTGAAAAATTATTTTGTGGAGACTCATACAACACATAACAATCAATATATCCATTGTGCCAAGCACATTTGTGACACATCATATCTTTTCAAGATGTTTTCTTATATAGTAAATGCTAAGACATCCTTAATCATAAATAATATTAAAGAGAAAAATAGCTAAGTAGTTGGGAGGTCAAAACATAGGAAGTTTTATTATGTTTTAAAAGAATTTCCTACATTATATATTTATACCAGTTTCTCTATAGGAATATGACACATGTAAAAAATGACTGTGAAATATTATAGAAAAATCCCCCTTCAAAGATAGTGGGGAAATGCATGCAATTTTGCATAATACAAATCTATGATAGCAATGAAATTGTGTAACATTAATAATAGCCTATAAAACTAATTTTTAAAAACAACATAATTGTTTTCAGCTAATATTTATTTTCTTTAATTGTGCATATCCCTTACTTAATGACCCTCTCCTTGAACTTTCATACAAATATTGAAGGGCTGTATTAATATTTTCATTTGACATGTTGGATTTTAGTAGATGCTTAATACATATTTATGTGTATACTGAGTCCTCAATACACACTTATTGAGGACCTAGTTGATATCAGACACCCTGCTAGTGCTGGAACGAACAGAGACAAAGATACAACAGACTCTTTGAGGGGAGGCACTGGGAGAGCAACAGGTCAAATCATGAAGTCACGTGCTGTGGATGATGAAGAACAGGAAAGGAGGTGAGGGAAGGGGGGGAATGGGACAGGACTGCTACTAGAGGAAGGGGTTTCAGGGGCTTCTCCTGAAGTGACATTTGAGCAAGTCTTGGGTGCTGTGAGAAGACCAATCTACAAACCCGGGTGGGGTGCTATCCACGGTCTGAGAAAAACAGACTCATGGGAATTGGGAGCAAAAGACCTTCTTTGTTCAAGGGAAAGAAGAAACGGTTTGAATTTAGGAGCAACTAGAGATAAAGTGTTGTGGCATGGGACCTGGATTTGGGCACTTTGGTGACATATTTTTGGCCCAATGGATGCCCTTGTACTTGTATGTGCCCATTTACTTCTCCTTCCACATCCCCACATTCGTCACCTCTAGGCTGTTTCACTGTCCGGTGAGAATTGGACTGCTAACCACAAAGTTCAAAACCACTGGGAGCGTCACCGGAGAAGGGTGAGGTCTTCTGCTCATGGACAGAGTTTCAGCCGCAAGGACGTGTGGCGTGGTTCAGCTGTGTCTTCTGGGCTCATTCAGAGCCAGACAGAATCAATTCATTGTCGGGTTGTACAAACTGTTATACCTTTGCCTGCTGCTCTATAGGTGGGTGATGCTATTCCACCAAGAGGCACACAAAAGGCAGACTAGCCCATCTACTTCTCAAAGTTCACAAAAAGCTTGTGGGCCAAGGTCTACTCTGATACACATGAAATCTCTACAAGTCAGAATTAACTTGAAGCGACCACCACCAGATGCAGAGGAAAGGAAGAGGGAGCGACAAAGTAGAGTTGTGGCTAAATAATGGCTCGTGTGGTATTTGATGTGATCAATTTATGAGTGATACTCAAATGACTGTTAGATCCAATTTCTAGGAGGCCCAGCACTCCACCATTTTTTCTGACTAGCATTGGACATAACATCATATAGCTACACTATTTGCACTGGACCCTGGTCTGATACAGCCCCGTTTTCCCTTGCCTGTTGTTCTTCCTATTGCTAGCAGCTGTATAGCCAGCTCTATCCCAGAGCACGGCAGAAGGAAGCCTTGCACGTTCCTGTGCTATCCTCACAATCGTTCCTTCGCCTGAGCCTGCTGATGCATCCTTGTAAGACTAGTAACCACAGCAATTGCAAAGCTCAGAAATTGTTTTCTTAGGAGGGATGGCAGTAACCAACTCCAGGTAACACAGTCCCCCTTCTGCCCACTGACCACACTCTTTGCCTTGCCATGGACAAACTTTGCCTAGGGTCATGGCAGCAGGCCCTGCAGAGAAGCATGCCTCCTACCCAGCCTGAGTGGGTCTGGATCGCAGGGCTCCATCTCCCTTGCTCAATAATCTTCATCTCCGTCGATATGTACAAGCTGTTCTGTCAGCACAGCATAATTGAACACAACAGATGCTTTTTTTGCTAAATTAAGCCATACCAGAGATGAATATTTAATGGCGAGCACAAATCCACAATCTGAGTTAACATTACTTGAAACATTAACACTTGCACATCTTGAGCTCAGGTAAAAATTATCTGAGACCCTATCCTAGCAATCTTGTAGGAGGCATGGAGGTGATCAGAGGACTTTGACTCAAATGTGGACTTGCTGGAATTATAAAATCAAGAAGAAAGGGAAACATTGCCATATCAACCTCTCTCTCTCTCTCTCTCTCTCTCTCTCTCTCTCTCTCTCTCTCTCTCCCCACCCCCCATCTCTTTCAGGAATATAGAATTTCCCTGGATGTTCTACAGTTTGCTTTCATTCAAAATAGTGATTCAAATCACACAAAGGCTCATTTTACCCCCATGCTTTCTATTATCGTCTCTCAGATCACTTTGTAATGTTTCAAGAGTAATTTCAGGTTTGAAAATCATCAAGAACCTCAAACATGGAATGGTCCAGAATCGCTTAATGCACTCATTCATTTCTTCTTTTTCATTTCCTCCTCATAAAAATGAAGAAAGAAATCCCAAGTTCATTTCTCTTGGAGATGATGCCTTTCAGTTATCGGTAAATTGCATCTTAAAAGTAAGAGTGTTTCTCCCGATGATGGGAACAGAGAATGAAATACTATGCCAATTTAAAATGCTATTACCTGTCTGCATTCCCAATATCTTTCCTCTTAGATGACAGTGTTCCTACACAGAACATTTTGTTTTTTGTTTTTGTTTTTCTTCTCCTTTTCTCTCCTTCATCACACAGGAAGCTTCATTGGAGTAATAAAGCGTGGCAGCAAGCATTTGACAACACAAGACAAATGGTGTTAGAGAGAAAGCCTCTGATGGGGAGCTTCCCATTTAGCTGTTTAGCTGAGTGCTTCTGACTGTGCAGGGGCTTCTGGAGCAACATATGGCCGGTGTTATGTACCTTCTGTGTCTACAGAGGTGCTCCTGGACCTGCCCAGGATGTGAGGAGCAAGATCCCACGAAGTCTGGTAAATGTGGCACTTACTTTCCATGTGTGCTTTCTGGGCTAAGATGTGCTAGGAGTGAGCACCCTGGTTCTGCATGCTTTTTGTGGGGAGTTACTCCTCCTCTCCAACTCCTTCCCTGCCAAGGCCATGGTCCAAGGGTGAAAACTATCTTGACTTGCCCTTGCCTTGGTCACCGCGTTGTCTTTACTTGGCTGATGGTGACGTCTCCTCTTTTCATCTTTTTCTGAACCAGGAAGGGCCAGGATGCTTATTGATAGGAGCTGGACACAAGTCTTAATAATATCAAACAAAGTTACTCCTTTTTGTATGTACATGTTATAACTCTTCCCCAACATCACAGAGGACTTGAGATTCTTAATTCAACTTCTAAGGAGTTGAAATATTATTCAAAATAATTTATATTTAAGACTCCTTTCTCTCAAGTCATTGGCAAGAGGATCAATACCATATGCATTAGTTCAGATGAATTCTCCAAACCAGACAAATAGAGAGAGACCAAAATTTATTGTTGATTACCAAGGGAGGGAAGAATCTCGGAGTGCGATGACTGATCAGTACACTTGACTACTCACTCACAGGTTAGAGGGTACAATCTACCCAGTGGTGCCTAAGAAGAAATACTTGGTAGTCTGTTTCTGAAAAATCATCCTTGAAAGCCCCGAAGAGCCTAGCTCTACTCTGACATACATGAAGTCATCATGCATTGGGGACAAGATTGATGGAAGCTCGTGACAACAATCAGGTGCAGAGAGAGAGGAGAAAAGAGAGAGTCAGGGTTAAGGAAGCCTTGTGCCTTCTTGGTAATATACCTGTGGCAATGACCGCACCCGAGAGGATCAATTTAATTGGTATCACTGAATTTTGCTTGCAAAAAAAGTTGCATCATTACATACGGTATGTAACGAGACGCAGTATCAATGATTAAAAAAAATGATAAAAAAAGGCAACCCTACTTACTGTCATCATGCCATCCAGAAGGCCAGCCTCGGGCCGGGGTGGGGCCTGCAGTCTCTCCATAGACCATTTCTCAATAATCGATGACACCTGAGGGTTGTCCATATTAAGTAGCCGAAACCCAGTCATATTTACACCGCTGTACCTATAGAGTTCCAGGTCTAAAGCAAACAAATCCTGTGCAGTGTTACAAAGGATACAAATAGAAAGGAGTTAGCATGTCCACTGTTCTGTATGCACAGGGAAATTATTGATTGCTAATGCAACAGACAGAGTAAGGCAAAACTGTACCATTCAAGCACTGTTTCTATAAACGAACATTTCCCCATAGCTTTCCATTCACATGCTGGCTGAGAAACTCAATGGCAGTAAGACATTTTCATTTTTAATCATTATTTTCCTTTTGGGGTTACTGTTGGAACTGTTAGCACTGTTTGCATGACTGCTGATAAGCTGATAGGACACATTTGGAAGTCAGTAGGGCTTATGTCCCTGGCCACAGGGTGTGACACTGAAGATAGCCTCCTCTTCTGAGAACAAAGTACATGTGGGGCCAGAAGGGGTGCTCCTGTCCCTGAATTTCAGTGGATTTATTTTGTACATGAGAAACCTGAGATTATGTGTGGTGAGATGACTGGTTTAAGAAAGAAAGCATCCCCTTCTCAGTGGGACACACCTTTCTCCATCACAGCTTGCTGCCCCAGGTTTTCCTGGGTCTTGGAATGCAGGGAAATTTGGTGATTGCATCTGCATTTGGCAGGCAGAACATTCCCATTCCCAGCAGGAAAACTCTGGCTCGCTGAAAATAACTCATGCCCACAGAATGAGGACGTACAGAATGGTCACTGAACACGTGCTTGGAATAAGAACTGAAGGGTTCTCTTTGCAGAATAAATTGGAGCATATGGTTGTGTGGGCGTGAGTGTCTTAACAATAGAACTTGTTCCCTTTCAGACAGAGGTTTAAGGGGGGGAAAGGTAAATAACTCCAGCATTCTCCATTATGGAAGAGGCAGCCTGCAAAACAGAAGTTCATTGGTTGATTCATATTTAAAACAGAGCTACATATGAGAATTTTCATTGTTTTCTTATATGAAAAGAGACTGAAGTCTAAAATGTATGATTACAAATAAATTGCACTTGGAGAATAAACCAAGCTTTCGGAAGACCATTTGGCTGGAAGGGAAGCTTTTATGGAAATTCTCTAACAATACAGCTGCTTTATGCAAACTGCCATGCATCTAGACAGTCCAAGCAGCAAGAGCAATGGTCACTACAGAAGAAGCTTCGAAACACTCTGTGGCTTCTACTGCGAGATGCAGGAGGGATAGTCTTTTCTTGTGTAATATTTCTATGCCTTATTCCCTTTCCCAAGACAGTTTTAGATTAGGCTATGCCACTAGAAAAACACAGTTTGGGGTTACAAGTTAGTGCTGGATTAGAAAAAGCCTACTGTCTTTTAAAATGCTATGTTCATATGTCCCTTGCACAAATTAACTGACTTTCTTTTTTATTTGCATTAATACTTAAGGCCAAGGATGGTAGGAAGAGAGAAGCAAAGCAAGACAAAATGAAATAAAAGCAAAGGTGTGTGCTTGAGTAATCAAATTTGAAGATTAAGACCTACTTTTTAAAAATGGTGTTGTGAGTGCACTAATTCAATAGAAGGAAAGTTAGCTCAACTTATGGGCAGGTAGGCAGAAACTTCCAGAATGCATATTGAGTCTCTTGTGGATTCAATCATATGGGAATCAATGTGCTAAAATGAATAAACTAAGCATGTACAAAATTAGGTTGGCCTAAAATTTGAAGTTCCTATGAAGATGTGGAAGATTTAAGGTGTGGTTTGGAATATTTTCTTTCGAATGAAGGATGAGGAACTCAAGAATGTGAGGGGTGAAAAAGGAATGAATCGCTATTCATCTCTCTTGGGTCTTCATGGAAGGGCAGTCCTCAAAGTTTCCATTGTTCATATTTCTTAACCCTACACTTGCTCTCCATATGGTATAGTGTATGAAGAAAGCACCCCTGCATGCCACCCCCCTTTCTTCTACTCATATTCTATAATAGTAATGATTTTGGCAAGTGCCCCTAGGTATTTTCTTGTGACCCTTCCATATGCTTCTAGGGACATGAGTCAGTAACAAAACTTCTTACTTCCATAAATAGTCTGCTAGCTCCCTGAATTTTGTCTAAAATTCATTGACTTCCTGTTCACCTAAACTTTATTTAGTACACAGTGCTCTTGCTGTTTACCCTGGAATCTAGGTAGATTTCTGTTGACACATATGTATGACTAGAAAATTAGATGGAATCTGAAATTCCTTCTCATGCACTAAAGTGTGTGTGTGTGTGTGTG